>VDFB02236453.1:0-26605 GCA_007258455.2 Sequoia sempervirens
ATCGACAAGATCTTTCACATCCAACTCCCTAGCCAAGGGGTTCACCAATTCAGTATTTTCAGTGGGATTAACAATAGAGGAACCAAAATCCTTCCCAATAGAACAAGTATTCAAGGGATTGGAGACTTAAAAAGAGTGGGAAAGGTGACCAACTTTAAGACAATGAGAGCACACCAAAGAGGAAGAATCAAAGGGGATACTCTACTCTGAAACACCCAACTTGGAATGAATCTTAACTTTATTTGGTAGAAGCTTTCCAAATTCAACACACATACAAAATCTTGCATAAATGAAGCATTTCTTGTATCTCATGATCCTATCTATGGCTAAGAAAGAACCAGAACTATTACCAATACCACAAAATATTTCTTCATCCCAAAATTCTAAAGGAAGTGTTGGGAGTCTTACCCAAATAGGGGCCCAGATAAAGCTTTCCTTGGAAGCAACAAACCCAATAGTCCAACTTTTCAGGAGGATAGATTTTCCTAAGAACCAAGGACCACCAAGTAAGGCACCCTTACTATGCTCAGGAAGCTGGAAGGAGAAAAGGAAAAAACCTTTAGGCATTGCAATCACCTGCAATAGAACAAAATTCTTTCAGTTAACTAAAGCTTAGCTACAAATAGATTCAATATTTGAAAAAGGGCTTGAGAACCTCCCAATAAGAGAATTTCCCACATAAGCAATAGAATTTTCCACCACAACATCAAGAATCCAAAGCAAGAGGTAAGAGACCCCATGGGTCCCCTAAATCTCAGCCTGGATAAGAGTAGCAGCATTCAATGGCCCATCATAGGATCATTCTCTAGGGGTGAGAATAGGAGCAACAACCAAAGGAGTAGCAGACTCAAAAAAGACAGTTGGCAAAGGGGTGGCAACCAAAGAAGAAGCAACAACTTCTTCAACCAATGCCTAAGGACTACACACCACCAGATTAGGAGCCTCCATATCCATCAAGGTGTTGGAAATCACATTAGAAACTTCCACCCCTCTAGGGATAAGAACAGGAGCAACAACCATAGGAACAAAAAACTTAGAAATGATAGCTGATAGAGGAGCAACAACCAGAGAAGAATCAACCAATGACGGAGATCTGCGCTCTTCTAGAGCAAGAGAGATGGGAGAGGAAAGGACAAGATCCAAGTTATCCTTTGTGTAAGGTAGGGCCCCCTTAGAAGGAAAGAAGAAACCCTTCCTCAAACCTAGAAACTTCGCACCATCAGTGGCTTCAACCACCAGTACCTCAACAAGCTTATTCACCTTATGATGAGCCTCCACAAAGAGATCCATGAGGATCTCCTCATTTGGGGAATCCCCATCATAAGACACTATAGGAGGGGAAACAGGGTCTTCCAACTCCCACCAAGCATTTGTCTCATCGCAAACCAGATCAAAAGCATAGGAAAACTCACCACCCATAACCTTAGAAAGAGCAACAACCCCCACAAGAGAAATAATTCCCTCACCTTCTCTATCTTCGCCTTTAGCATTGTCTGAGGAGAAAGCAATAGAAGAAAGGGTTTTTTTTCATTGCAGTGCATCACCATGTGTGCCCTTCTTTGCTCCACCCAAAATAGTTTCCAATAGAAAAAGCCTTCCACATTCTCCAAAGCTCCATTCCCATCATCTTCATCATCCTCCTCTATCTCAATAGATTCAAAAATACCTCCAGTCCCTTTCCCGCTCACTACTTTGTTGCTACTCATTGCCAAAAAAAATTCCTTCCATGTGCATGTTGTTGATTATGTTATTTATTAGTTTTTCCAATGACAATTCTTGTGTTATGTTATTGGCAAGTTTTCATAATGAAGTTTATGTGATGTGACATTGGTGAGTTTTCCCACTGTGGATTTGTGATGTGACATCAGCGAGTTTTCCCAATGATGTTTTATGATATTCCATTTATATTTGTGTCCAATGTGGACTTGTATTTGACCCTACATGTGATTGGTCCCTCTTGTGATATTGGATGAGTGTTTTATATATATGATGTGTATATTGAGTGTATACTTCATGTATGGAGTGTGTGTAAGTAATATCCCAATGTGTTTGGTGTGAGTGTTGTGATTGTGGTCCATGTGACTATCTCCTAGCATGGTGGGATTGGATATTTTGATTCCACAAGGTTGGGTGGCATGAAAATCATCATTGGGGATCAAAGGATCATGGTGGAGTTGATGACGAATTTAATGTGAAAAGTTTCTTATGTGTATTTCATGTTTTCTTCTATTTGATTCATGGATGCAATTGATACTGAAGGACAATTGATTCCTCTTGTAATTGTAATATATTATTGGACCTCCCTCTTGGGATATATTGTATATGTCATTTAATTGGCACCTTTATTGTATCTTGTTACATGCCTCAGAGTTGGAACCAAACATGTATGATATGTTGAATGTATTTAATATTTCATATTTCAAATAAAATGAACTTATAAATATTTATTTTGTATTTAAAATGAATTTAAGAGTCTTCCTATGATTTTGGGTGGCCTAGTGTTGCATCTAAGTGGCCTAGTCTATCCAGGATTGATCAAACTCAACCCAATTATCTCTAAGTGTGTTTGGGAAACCTTGTTAGCAGTGGGGCAATCTAGTTCTATACTGGGGTGGCCTAGTTAGCAGTGGGGTGACCTGGTTCTAAGTATAGGTAGGATCATAATTAGATAAATCTATTTGGGTAGCCTAACTTTATGTTGGGATGGCCTTGTTCCCCATACAAAACCAAAATGTTGATGCTTCCTACCCTAGTTAGCCAATGGTTTTCCTAACCTAAAGCCATAGTTGGAAGAATTTGTATGCATCATATCTTATTTGTGACAACCATTTTTTTCCCTATAAACCTTCAAAACCTTTTCAAAATGTCTTTATATTAGAAAAAAAGATCATTCCTCTATGTTTCAAGAGTGTTATTGTTGTTTTGAGCTAATGTTTCATGCTTTCCATGGTGGGGCATTTCAAGGGATGTCTAGAGCATGTCCCTATGTGTTGTAATTGAGAATTTATGGCATCTCTTGCTTCATTTTGTGTGCCTTCTTTCGAAGTCACTCAGTTGTCAAACCTAGGGCTAAGGAGATTGTTCACCCCATCTTGTGAAGACTTGGGAAGGTTGAAATCCTTCATGGTTGACCTTGTTGGTGTTCTCAACATTCCTCATAGGTCAAGGGGTGTTGTTGTATTCTTCCACTTGTGTGATGCCATGTTATGACGAGACATCTTGGGAGGCATGCGATTGTCTAGAAGTGACTCGTCATCATTCCAATTAGTGGATAGTTTGTGCATCCTAGTTAGGAAACCTCTTTTGAAGGTTGGAATTGGTGTTTTGGTTTTTTTAGTGTGTATGTATTTGGATTGGAGATTGATGATTCCCCCATCCTATCCTAGTTTGGGTTGCAAGAGAACCCGATCATGGGCTAGTAATCGATCACCATTGGTGTCATCCCCTCTCGTATGTTTGTTGTGGTGGATTTATCCCATGAGCATTAGTTTATTGTTGTTTCCACCTTATTTATGTAATGGCGAGGTTATATTGTTTTTTTTTTGTTGTGTTGTTGTGTTCATGTGACACTTGTGTGCACGTTGTTGAGCAAGTGTGGTTTGTGGTTGTTTTAACGACCTTGTTTTTGTTGTTAAAAAAAATTATTCTGTCAGGTTTTGTTCTAAGCATGTTGGCTTGGGGAATTATAGGTTATCTTGAACCTCGTACTTGAAATTACTCTCCCTATTGCTTGTTTTATATTTTTTCTTGAATTGGAAGTGGATAAATTTTGAATGTATTGTGGATTGCTACACCATTTAAGAAGGAAAATCTAGGGATTGCTTGTCATGGGTGTGTGTGAGGAAAAATGAATTATTTAAACCCTTGGGTGTGAATTACATTCAAACATCAAGGTATTCATCTATTTAAATTTGAAATTATGCTTATTACTTGTGCACTCTATCACTCCATATTAGGTAGATAACATATGGTATTATGTTCTAGGATAGTAACATAAAATTGAATATAGAATAAATGTGTTATATTTTAATTTTTGTTAAACCCCATTTATGTGTATTGTAAAATAGTTAAATTGTATAATATAAATGGTTTGATGTTATTTGAAGATATGAATAATTAATATGTTAATTATTAGAATATGGTGATAGTTTTTTTTCAAAGATTATTTAATATTTTTTTCCTGGGTAAGGGTAGAAAAGTTGCATATATTATATTAAAATATGAAATTACATAGATTTACAAAATGGTTGCATGTAATCCTTTCAACCAACTATATTGATGCTCAAGGGTAACACAGACCCGATCCATACAAAAGGAACCCAAAAATTGTATTGTATTAGTTTGACAAACCCATCACATGCCCCCCAATAGTTGCATAATTCTCCATCCATTTCCCCTCCATCAAAGTCCTCCAACCATTCCAAATCATAAACAATCTCTAGATTATTTCTTTTCTTTAGATACTAACATCCCATTTCTGCCAATGCTCTATCTTGTATCAAGGTTTGGGTGTGAAAGTTTCCCAAGAAAGGTAGCCACTCCAACACAACAACATCCTTAATTACCAATGTTATGTCATTTGGAATTGGTGACCCAATACCAAAATTGGCCACCCTTAACACCTCTTCAATTCCTTGTAGATATTTTCATTTGAAGAGGATTAGAAATAGCATATGTATCATGTCCTTAGGTTCTCCTAGGTCTAGTACAGATGCTATAAAGTGGGAGGAAATATCCATGTTGAATCTATGGTGGTTGTCATCAACCAAGAAATCCACCCCCAAAACTCATTTGACCACCTTCCTTGTCCTCCCATTGTGCTCTTT
Source organism: Sequoia sempervirens (assembly GCA_007258455.2). Classification (NCBI taxonomy): domain Eukaryota; kingdom Viridiplantae; phylum Streptophyta; class Pinopsida; order Cupressales; family Cupressaceae; genus Sequoia; species Sequoia sempervirens. The sequence continues at coordinate 4,827 of VDFB02236453.1, forward strand.
CAAAATCAATTTCTTTGGTTTGTCATCTCCCCCCAAAAATCCATCTACCTACTAAATGCACTGGTGTGTCCATCCCTCACCTTCTTGAGCACTCCAAAGTTTCAACAAAATACCCATCCTTTTGGATTGGGAATGATATGAATAATTTTTTGATCTCTTCACATGCATGAGCAGTGAGAAGAATTGGCTTCACAATTCTTCATGCATCACCATTCTCATTAACTTATATATGATATGTGGTAGATTTGCTTCTCTGGATTTTCTGGATAAGCCTTGGTTTTTAGTGGTGTGGCACATGCTTGTGTTGCAAAGCTCTTGGACTTTGTTTTTGTTTCTTGGGCTCTCTTTTAGAACTTTTGGGTACCCTTTGTGTGGCTTCTCTACTACTGAGGGAAGCGTTTCTAAAGATGAAGTTTCGATGGTTCCTGTTGGAAGTAGGGTTTCCTTGGCTTCTCGTGTTGTTTTGGTTCTTCTTGGGCTCTCTTTCAGAGCTTTTGGGTACCCTTTATGGTTGACTTGGCCATCATTTTGAAAGGGGGTTGTCATTTTTTCTTGGCTTTGGGTTCTCTTTTGGAGGAGCCTTCTATTATTGGGTCTAACTTGGAAGTTGGGTGGAGTTTTGAGATGGTGGAGTGGATTTCCTTTTTCTTCCAATTTCTATTCCAAGCAGTTTCCTTGGCCGTTTGAGGAGGTATTGGTGTGTCTCAAGAGGGTCATGTTGAATGGATTACCTAATTTTGATACTTTGTTGGAATGGTGGATTTCCTTCCATGTTGCTACTTTGGGAAGAAACTTGGTTGTTGAAGTTGTCCCTCTTGGTCCCCTGGTGTTACATGTTGGTTTGGTTGTGGCTTCTCTCTTGGAGCTCTTGCTTACTCATCCAAAGGATGGTGTGTTTCTGCAGTCTTATAGAGCTTTGGCTTTCTCTCATTTCCTTTGCACCGTGTCCTTTTTTGAGGCAAAGATAGATCTTGATGTTCAGGAGTCATTTCCTATTGAGTTAGAGGTGGGTGTGGTGGAAGTGGCTGGAAGTCTTCTTTTCTGGTTTCCTCTAGTGGTGTTCCTATTGAGGTGGAAGTTTCTCCTATCGAGGTGGAGCCTGAGGTTGTTGGAGAGTTGTGCTTTTGGTTTTTTGGTTTTCACGACATCCTCTCCTATAGAGGGGAGCTCTTTCCTCTTGAGGTGGATTTGGAGTTGGTCTGTGGAGCGTTTGGGAGTTTCAAGGGGTGTTTCTCCTTTTGTGTGTTGGTGCTTTTGATTATGGGTTTGTATTTAATGGTGTTCTTTACCATTAAATTACCTTTTCTTTTGTTGGGCTCAGTATTTTTGGTACTAAGCAGATGGTTGTTGCAACTTTGTTGCTTTGTTGCCTGACTGTTTCAGGTGGTTATTGCTATCAAAATTTGGTTGTTGCAGCATTGTTACATTGTTGCCTGACTGTTTTGGGTGGTTATTTTTATACTGGTTGTTAAGCTCTTTATTTAGGATAAAGGTCCCTTTGGTTCTTGTTGTTTGTAGCTTGAGTTGTACTGTTGATCTTTGATGGCAGCTGATGTTTAGCTACTGATGATTTGCTGATTATTTTCTATTAGTAACTTGGCCTCTTTGGATTGGGTTGTGGATCCCATCAAAACCACTTGTACTGGGTTCTGGGGCCCCATAAAAACTTGTTTTCTACCATAATCAAAAAAATAAATAAAAGAAAACTAAAATAAATGGAAAAAGAGAATTTAAAATTTAAAAAGAAGAGAGAAGAGATAAAAATAAAGTTGATGTAAGAATATCATACAAAGGAAAATTGGGAGGAGGAAAATTGTGAAATGTTCAACTTCCATCAAAAGATTTTAGGATCTTCATTAAGTTAGATTATTTCATGAAATAACTAGTTCTTTTCAAATTTCTCATTAATCGATTTCTTTATTTTATTGTACATAAATTTTTGTTGATGTTATTTCTCCATTTTTTATGTGTGATAACTTCCTAAATATTTTTTTTTTTATATAAATAAAGAATATACATGATATTAGAGAAGATTAATTTAATAGAAAACTAAAAATTATATGGTTTTGATGAGAAACATTTATATAATTTTTTTGAGCAAAGTATATGTATTAAGCACTCATTCATAGGAAATAAATATGTAATAATGGAAAAACTAGCAAAACTGAAATCTCTACATTGTAAGGCCCCTAGCCACAACCATTCACCTTTATTAATAATATTTAAAAATATACTCAGCAAGAAAATGGTAAAATTAATCAAATTTTAGGGACACCTAAATTTGACATATACATATGGAATTATCTAGATCTATAAATTTATACTAAGTCATGACTATTTGTGACTTCTATTTATTTTAAAAGTTTTGAAAAATATTAATAGTTATTTCTAAAATAGTAATAGAATTGAAACATAGGAAATAAGAAGGATACCTTTTTTTAGAAAGAGAAGTTCTCTTTGTAGCTCTATAGAAACGTGATAACCTCATTGCTAATTATTGAAAATTAATGCAAATTCAAAAATTCTAGTTCTATTTATGCATGTCGTGCTAAATATAGCAATGTGGTTTTAGAAAAAAGATTAATAATGTAAAAAACATATAAAATCTTAGACAACTTATGTACTGCAAATCCCTTAACTAATCATGGTGTGTCTTTAAAATATAAGAGTTGCCAGAAATATGCTATACAAATTATAATATTTTAAAAATGATAATAAGTTTAACAAATAAAAGATGGTTTGATCACTTGTTTTCACTCTATATGAAAATAGCTCTAACAACCATTGATTCATAGCAACAACAATCGCTAGTATATATTTATAAAACAATAATAATATATTGTGAGAGATGTAGAGATTTAGGAATCTATTGTATAGTGATGGACATCTTACAAAAAAAATTAAATAAACTATCAAAATAGAAAAATATAATATTATTATTCTTGTGTCTAGAAATCAAATGATGAATATTTTGACAGTTTGCAAAGAACAATAGTAAATCAATCATAACTTTCTTGTTACTCAAAAAAAAAAATGAAATATGTTCTTAAAAACTAAGAGAACTAAGACTAAAAATCATAAAGGGGTTAATTAATTTATCTAAAACATGAAAGCATTTTTTACTGTTATCAATTTAATAATCAAATAGTAGCTAAATAAATAATGAATAGTAGATAAAAGTATAAAATACAAATTATTTTGAGGTTTTCTTACCAATCGTTCTTATAGAATTTATATGATGAAATTATATATTTAAAATGTAGTTAGTGGTAAAAATATAGTATTTGTGAGCATTATTTTGTGTGAAGATGTATTTATCTATGAAAAATATTTTATGTTTACATTGTATTATGGATAAGGATCTTGGAGTTTGGATAATTGGGTAGGTGTTGTGAATAGTTATTCATTTAGGGGTAGTTAATTAATGGTATGTAATTTAATTTCCAAGGGAATGAACTATAATGCATAAGAGGAATCATATAAAAATCTTTGGTGAAAGTATCATGAAATGATTTTTCTTAGTTGAAACTTTTGTTTCATAAAGTGTTCATATATGTTATAAGTTCATATGAAGGTTTTAGTGTATTTGATAAGTAGAACATAGTTGCATGAGATTTTCTACATTCTATATAGCTCCATTTTTCTATTGCCTCTATGTGAGGGATAGGTTCAACATTCATAATGAAGTACGTGAAGTCTAACAAGCTTTATGGTTGGTGATTAAAGCACCATGATGTGATTCGCTCTCCACATTAGATCTAAAAAGTGTTGGGATTAAGGTGTCTCAACGTTAGAGTCCTAATATTGATTTAATTGATGTATTATTGTATTTATTTGTATTATTTATTTGCCTATGGTGTCATGTCATAAATTAGGACCCACCAGCTGGGTGGCATCCCTGTTGGAGGTGACTAGATGACACATAATCATCCCAAGTGGAAAAAGGCATCCCATTTTGGAATATTTGACCTATGACAGATTCTATGACATGTCATAAGGCATCTTGTTGCATGGAGAAAGTTGGCGCCCAAGTTGGGCTATGACAGGTTGTAAGAGAATCGGATATTCTTGGTCAGTTATGACAGTTTCTCTTACAGTTGTAAGTGTTGTCAATTAAGACAGATTCTATGACAACTTTAAGATGTGCAAGGCATCTGTCATAAGCTATTTTTAGCATATTCTAGGCATCTAGAAGCTTGGAGAGAGAATATTACATGTTATGACAATTGTAAGAGGTGTAAAGGAATCCAATACAAGTGTCCAAATGCATATATATGAAATGGGATATTATGCCATGTGTATTTGGATTCCCATCCTCTTCTTGAAGCTTCTCTTGACTTGTATTCTCTATAAAATGTATGCCTTGCATTGTAGAATGCATAGTTTGTTTGCAAGTAACGAAGTGTTGGCAGTATCACTCAAGAACAGGATTTTGTTTTCAAAGCACTTGTTGAAGAAAGATTTGTACTTGGGGCTATATTATAACTCTTGTTTGAATTAATACAATTGTATTGTGCTTTTGGAGGGTGGGGGTTTTATCCAAAATGGTTTTCCCCACATATATCTGGTGTATGTTGTATTTGTGTACTTGTTCTATTCCATTATTCTCTATGTGTTTCTCTTATTGTAACTGTATAAGGTGTTAAAAGGAAAATTTTATAACTCTCCCCTGATTATATTAGTGTAGGAAGTTGTTTCCGCTCACCCAACTTCCTTTCAGTTGGTATTAGAGCCTAGCCATCCTTGATTCCTTTGTTGGGTTAGAAGGGTTTTTCGAGATGATCATTGTTTCAGTGGGAGTTTTGTAGAAGTGTATTTCGTGACGTTGTTACAGGAAAGAGATGGCAAGCACATCTAGGAGGATTGAGATGGAGAAGTTTAACGACATTAATTATGAACTTTGGAAGCTCAAAATGGAAGACATGCTCATAGACTGTGATCTATGGGCTGCAATTTTTGGAACCAAACCATCAAGCATGAAACAAGAATATTGGGATCTCATGGATAAGAAAGCCAAGGATCTTATTAGACTCTATTTGGTTGATTATTTCCTCCTAAATTTCCATGAAGAGAAGACTTCTACTTCTTTGTGGAAGAAGCTTGTTGATGTTTATCAGGCTAATCCCTTGTAAACAAGCTTTTCCGGAGAAAGATGTATTCTCTAAAAAATGGAAGATGGAGGATCCATGGCAGATCATCTAAATTTATTTAACATGTTGGTTGCTCAATTGGGTTTCATTGGAGATAAGATTGATGAACAATACTATTGCATACTCCTTTTGTGTTTGTTGCTGGACTCTTGGGATCACCTGGTGATGGCTATTAGAAGCACTATTTCCACCTTCAAGGTGGATGAGGTGGTTGCCTCATTATTATCTGAAGGGATGCAAAGGAAGTCTTCTGAGATGGCTAAGGAGGCCCTTGTTATTCGTGGAAGACTAAAGGAGAGAGGTAAAAAGAAAGACAAGAAATCTAAGTCAAAGTCTCCAGGGAGATCTAAGTCTCCTGGTAAGAAGTCCAAGGAAAATTTTGGAACTGTGGAAAAGTTGGTCACATTCAAAAATATTGTAAGAAGGAGAAGAAGAAGAAAAACAAGTCTTTCTCTGATTTTGAATCTGAGAAATCATCCCAAGATGATGGAGAAGCATTTATTGTATCCTTGGCAACCCATGTATCTGAAGATGTGTGATTGATAGATTTGGGTGCATCCTTTCACATGACTTATCATAGAGGTTGGTTCTCAAAGTATGAGGAGTATGATGGCAAAAAGGTGTACCTAGGTGATAACTCTCACCTAAATATTTTTGGTCATGGAAGAGTTAAAATTAGATTTCTTGATGGATAAGTGAAGGGGATTGATGGTGTTTTGTATATCCCAGGTTTGGTTTGAAACCTACTTTTTGTAAGTAAATTGAATGATTCGGGAGTGAAAGTTGTTTTCTCTGGTTGAGGATACAAGATGACAAGAGGATCTATGGTGCTAGCTAAAGAAGTGTGTTGCAGCTACATCCGATGGTCATGAATTTTGGGTACCTAAGGGTGCTCATTCCATGGAAATGAAGCTTCCTATATAGAAGACAATGTTATGGCACCAATGACTTGGTCACATTGGTGAGAAGGGTCTTAGAACCCTAAAAAATAAGAGCCTTGTTGAAGGCCTTGATGATTGTAATCTCGAGTTTGACTTTTGCAAACATTATATATGGAAAACAACACCGTATTTCTTTTTATTCTAGTTATCAAAATCTATATATTTTGTTTCTTTTATAGATGATTACAGTAGAAGGTTTATTTTCTCAAAAGTAGAGCTAAAGTCTTTAGTCAGTTTAAGGAGTTTAAGGCCTTGGTAGAAAATTAGACTAGAAGAAATATTAAGTGTTTGAGAACTAATAATGGTGGTGAATTTTGTTCCCTAGAGTTTGACAAATTTTGTAAAGAGCACGAGATTGAGAGACATAAGAAAAACCCATACACTCCACAACAAAATGGAGTTGTAGAGAGGATGAACAAGACATCGATAAAGAGGGCTAGGAGTATGTTGAGTGGTGCTAGCCATGAACAAAATTTTTGGGCTGAAGCGGTAGCCACTGCATGTTATTTTATCAATAGATCTCCTATATCAGCGTTTGTTGGTAAGATATCATGGAGGCATGGTCTAGTAAAAATCCTTTGATGAGACATATCAGAGTATTTGGTTGTGAAGCTTATGTTCATGTTCCGATTGAGAAGAGGTCAAAGTTGGAGAACAAGACTGTTAAGTGTATCTTTATCAACTATGGTGCTAGTATGAAAAGGTACAAGCTTTGGGATCCAAAAGCTCAAAAGGTTCTCTATAGTAGAAGTGTGATTTTTAGAGAGATGAAACCTTCCACTATTGAGCTACAACTAGAGAAAGAGGAGAAACAAAAGAAGGAGGTAGTTCAGATTTCACCTACTTTGAAGAAAGAAGAACTACACACTCCTGTTGGACTTGATGATGAGGAGAGCTTAGGCAGCTCTGAAATTTCTAAAGAAGAAGAGGATCCTCAACCTCAACCTTTGAGTGGGTCTACACGAGTTAGGCGGAAACCAGAAAGATTTAGTTATTCATTATTGGATTCCAGTTGCATTTTTTCTTTGATTACTAACATTGTTGAGCCTAGGACTATTAGAGAGGCTATGTGTATGAGTGATGCAAATTCTTGGATACAATCTATGGAAATGGACGAGATGGCTTCATTAAAGAAAAATAAGACTTAGGATTTGGTACATTTTCCTGGTGGACGTAACCCTATCGGTTGTAAATGGGTTTTCCATAAAAAGTGTGGTCTTGATGGCAGTGTTGAGAAGTATAAGGCACAGTTGGTTGCTAGGGGGTTCTCACGAGTGGAGGGAATTTATTATGGGGAGATATTCTCTCCTGTTGCAAAGCTGAAATCTATCCAATTCTTGTTATAACTTGCAGCAACGTATGAATTGAAGTGGAACAGATGGATGTGAAGACAACATTCCTTCATGGTAATTTGGAGGAAGATATTTACGTGTCAAACCCAAAGCATTTTGTTCAAAAAGGTAAAACAAATTGGTTTGCAAATTGAAGAAGTCTCTTTATGGTTGAAACAGTCTCCTAGAATGTGGTACCATAAGTTTGATACCTATGTGTTGTCATTGGGATTTCAGAGATCTAAATCTGACCATTATAGATATTTTAAATCTGATAATAGTTGCATTCTCATTATTGTCTTATACGTAGATGATATGTTGTTTATTAGGAATGGTAAAAGTATGATTTCAGATTTGAAGTTTCAGTTGTTAGCACAGTTTGAGATGAAAGACCTAGGTGGAGCCAGGTACATTTTGGGAATGGAGATCATGAGATACAACTAACATAAATCTTTGGTTAAGCTAGAGCAAGTATGTGAACTCGGTGTTGGAGAGATTCAACATGGTATATTTTAGACAGTTAGTTGTTCCTATGATGTAGGAGACGAAGCTTTTTGTGAATGATTGTCCAAAATATCCTACTGAGATGGAGGACATGACCAAAGTACCATATGCAAGCATAGTTGGCAGTCTAATGTATGTGATGGTGTGTACAAGACCAGAGATTTCCCAAGCAGTGGGAGTCCTTAGCCATTTTATGGCTAATCCTAGATGGGTGCATTAGGATGTTAAAAGAGTGTTAAGATATTTACGGGGTACTTCTAATTATTCCTTGTGTTTTCATAGTTGTTATGTGTTTATGATGTTTGGTGGTGCTATTAGTTGGATGAGTAAGCGACAAGATGTAGTCGCATTGTCCATGACAAAAGCAGAGTACATGGCAGCCACTCATGCCTGTAAGGAAGCTATTTGGCTTAAGAGGTTGTGTTCATATATTGGTTTTGATGTAGGATAGATTATTGTTTGTTGTGACAGTCAAAGTATGATTTTCCTAGCAAAGAATCCTACCTTCCATGCCAGAACAAAGCACATCGATGTTCAATATCATTTTGTTTGTGATATGGTAGAAGATGGAAAGATGAACTTGGAGAAGGTTGAAACTTTGGTGAATGTTGCAGATGCATTGACAAAATCAGTGAGCATAGAGAAGTTCAGATAGTGTTTCAATTACATGGACCTTGGGGCCCTAAGCAAATGATTTCATATGACTCTCGATAGATCTTCGACAAGTGGAAGAATCTTGGGATTAATGTGTCTTAACCTTGGAGTCCTAATATTGATTTAATTGATGTATTATTGTATTTATTTGTATTATTTATTTTCCTACGGTGTCATGTCATAAATTGGGACTCACCGGTTGGGTGATCCCCATTGGAGGTGACTGGATGACACATAATCATCCCAAGTGGACATAGGTGTCTCATTTTGGAATCGTTGACCTATGACAGATTTTATGACGTGTCATAAGGCATCTTGTTGCATAGAGAAATTTGGTGCCCAAGTTGGGTTATGACAAGTTGTAAGAAAATCAGGTATTCTTGGTCAGTTATGATAGATTCTCTTACAACAGTAAGTGTTGTCAATTATGATAGATTCTATGACAGTTGTAAGATGTGTAAGGCATCTGACATAAGTTATTTTTAGCATATTCTAGGTGCCCAAGCTTGGAGAGAGAATATTGCATGTTATGATAGCTATAAAAGGTGTAAGGGAATCTAGTACAAGTGTCTAAATGCATGTCTATGGAATGGGATATTGTGCCATGTGTATTTGGATGACCACCCTCTTCTTGAAGCTTCTCTTGACTTTTATTCTCGATAGAATGTATGACTTGCATTGTAGAATTCATAGTTTGTTTGCAGGTAACAAAGTGTTTCCAGTATCACTCTAGAACAGGTGCTTGTTTTCGAAGCACTTGTTGAAGAAAGCTTTGTACTTTGGGATGTATTGTAACTCTTGTTTGAAGTAATACAATAGTACTGATGTAATACCCCTCCGTGTCGGTTGTTCTGAACTTTGGTGTGAGTATTTGTGTGTGTTTCATTGGTTACTGTGTTATTTGATTATGTGGAAAATATAATATGTTAGTAATCATGTTTAAATAATTAATTAAATTATAAGTGATTTGCAAAGTTATTTAAAATATGATTAGAAATTAAAATCATAATCAATAAAGTTAAATCAAATGATTTAGAACAAATGATCAAATTAATCTAATTCGTTAAAAGTAAAAGTGATATTATTAGATAAATTGATTTAAATTATCGTGTTAAATTGAAGTTAACAATACTTATGAACAAATAATCTTGAAAAGATAATTATTTTGGATACTTATTTAGAATCTTGCAAATGGTTGTTTTTAATTATTTTATTTTAATGTGGAAGTAATTAATTAATAATGTATTGTGAAGATAATGAATATATATTCAAATAAAAGTTCATTTTTGTGGAGTTAAATTTATTTAGTTTAATCAAAATGCTTGATAAAAGAAAATGAAATATAAATACTTGAAAAGGCAACAAAAGGAATTAAAGGGATTAAATATTATTTGGATTTATTTCTTGAGTTGTGACTTTTGGTTTTCACTGGAGAATATGAAGAATAAACAAATATAAAAGTTCAATCTTTTGTGGATTTGAATGGATTTGAATTTTATTTTAAAAAAAGGAAGTGACTTTTGGTATTCACTGGAAGAGGAAACAGAAGAGGCTTCTTGTGTGAGATTTTATTTATTTTTGGATTGGAAAGAGATGGCATTCTTTTTCCAACAGATTTTTTTGGAGAATTGGCAGTCATTTTTTTTGTTATAGTATTGCATTCTTTTATTCTTCTGAGAATTCAATTGAGGATTAAGATTTAAGTTGGAGGGAGGATCTTGGAGCTGCTGCTGGAAGGATTGGATCAGCAAGAAGGATAAAGCTTCTACAGTTATCTACAAGCACAAGATGCCAGAAATTTCTGTTGCAATCAATTTTCTGTCCTTAGTACTTTTCCGTTTGTGGAGAAATTGGTGAAGAGGAAGGAGGATTCAGATCAGTTGCTGGAAGATTTGCAGCAAAAGGATCGAAGCTTCTTCAATCTTCTGCAAAGCGAAGGACGCCAAGTTCCTTCTTTAATTTATTTACCTCTGTTAAAATAGGAATGTGTGTTTGTGAATTAAATTTGTATTTAAGTTTGGAAATTAAATTTACTGGGGTTACAGCTTAATCAAAGGAAATTGGGGATTGTTATTAGATTGATGAAATTTTCTGGGTTCTGGGTTGTGGCTGGTTATTTAAAAAAAAAGGGGGGTTTTAATTGAAATCTGGGAATTAAACGATTCTCTGTTATTTCATTTTGTTTTAAAAATTTTTGATTATTGGTTTGGAAATAATTATCTCTCCTCGAATTTTCTGGTTCATATATATATATATATATTCCTTAGAAATCTTTTTATCTCAATCATGCACAGTGAATTTTCTGTGAACAGTAACTCTCTGTTACTGTAATTTTTGAACCTCTGAAAATAAATATATATATATACCTATATTTATATATATATATATTAGATATATACATATATATATATATATATATATATATATATAAATATACATATATATATATATATATATATATTTATTGTTTTTTTTAATCAAATGAAAATTTGTATGGAAAATTGAAGTTGTGAAATTCCGTCGCACTGTTCATGCCGGTTGATTTCATTGTTTTCATTTCATATGTATATGTATATAGGTGTGTGGGGGCGGCCTCAGTACCCACCACCTTTGGCGAGACGATCCGGCGGTACCGTGGACAGTCCATGAACTGTCCACGGTAGTCCTTTGGACTGCCATGTGCAGTCCGTAGATTGCCCACGGCCGGCGGGGTCCTGGATTTCTACGCGGCTGCGTTGGGATTAAATCCCATTTGAATTTTAGTATGTTTAAAACATAATGTTTAATATGCGATTTTAATATATGATTTTCTGTGAGATTTTTATTTGATATATATATATATATATGTATATTTATATATATATGTATATATATATATATATATATATATATATATATATATATATATATATATATATATATATATATATATATATATATATATATATGTATATGTATATATATATATTATATATATATATATATATTTATATATATATATGAATATTTGTACATATGTATATCTATATATATATATTTTGTATATATATATATATTTATATATATATATAAAGATGTATATATATATATATAAGATTAATTTATTAATTCTGGTTGTAGTATTATTTAATCAATTTTTCTGTTATTCAAGAAGAAAATATATCTATACTGTTTTAAATCTGTTTAATCGATATTCTGTTGATTTAACTGTTAGCAAACAAATGCATCAATATAATCTGTTTTGATTAAAATTATATTTTCTGTAATTTATCTGTTATCTAGAAAATAGATATTTAGATTCTGTTTCTTTTCTAATTAAAAATAAAGCAGGAATTTTTACAAGGAAAATATTAGTAAAATAAAGAAAGAAATCTGGTTGTTGTTATTGATTTATTAAATTACAATTTTGAGAGGACGATTTAGTAGAAAAATCAATTGACAGCATTATTTATTTAATTCTCGTTTTAATGTGAATATTCTAGAAATGGAATTTAATTTTAGAATTGAATAAGTTATCTTTTGTTCTTATTTTGTGAAGTTGTAGTCTTGTAGTCTTGTTGAATTTTTAGAACAGATCTTTTTTCTTTTTATATTTCCTCCCTCAAAATGAATTAAAATATATAAAGATGTAGTGGTTTTAAAAAGGTAATTATTGTGTGTAAATTTATTTAGATAGATTTAAGATTTAAAAGTGGTAAGTTCTAATATGTAGTTTAAACATTTAGAGTATTGTTATTACTATCATTTTAAGTATAACAAATGGTCTTAAGTGGTTGGCGCAATTACTTTAAATATTGGAATTGAGTATTAAATAGTGAGATGAGGGGTAGTGGAAATAATGTTTAAATTAATGTTTTGAACATAAGTAGTTATGAATGTTAATAAGTTAAATACCCAACTATTTAGTAGTTTTCATTTATTGCTCATTGAAAGGGGAAATTTAAATGTATGGGAATAATTAGAGATTGATTAGGGTATTCTCGAATTGGCTAGTTTACTGGTAAAATGGGATTTTAATCTTTTTGAAAATTGACTTCCTTTATATTCATTAAATGGTTGAATTGCAAGCTCTCTTTATGGATAAGTCTTTTAGAATACTTGTGATGATTATCATGAATTGTTTTAGTTAATTGAGTAATTTCGTTGGGGAAGTTGTAAAGTTATTTGGTTCTGGTTGTTAATTGATGGGTTATTAAATATTGCTCTTGTTTGAATCTTTGGTTGTTGATTATTATGCGAAGTGATGTGTGGTTGAGTATTTAAGGTGTTCTTAAATTTGGTGCCTTGGATGCCTGGTTGAATGCTTTTACCTTTGATTGTTGAAGGATGGTTCCATGTTGGTGTGAATGCCTTTGGAGGTTAGTTTTGATTTAAGGAATCCTTTGTCATTTAAATTTGTGTTGCAATGTAATTGGGAACTTGTATTTTTGTTGATGAGTTGTGAGAAGTTGATCTTCTTGGATTTCTGATTTATTTTGTATCAAAGTTGTTTATGTGGTTTGGATGGGGTGGTTGATCTTATTTTAATATATTCACTCATTATTTTTGAATTGAAAATTAGATCTGGTGGCCTTGCAATTATTGTTGTCATTGCTATGTTGTTGTTTTTGTGAAAGTGATTTGCGTACCATCATAAGGGGGTTCTTGTGAGGAGAAAATTGAGGTCTCCCATGGAATGCCTAGTTGGTGGCTTTTGGTTTCATTTAGTGATTTCGTGAATTTAAGGTTGATTTTCTTTTGCGTTTTCCTATTTGAGGTGACGCCATTGTTGATTTGTGGATGGGTCTTGATGAATCTTCTCTTTTTATGTCTTTTCTGTGTTACTCTCATTTGAGGAAATTTTATCCTTGTGTTGGAATTATTGGAGGGAAAAACTCTTGTTGCTTCACTTTACCCTTGTTTGTGGGTTTTCATTCTTTTGGCTTCCAGAGGCTTGAGATGATTGATAATTGATGTTCTCTCTCTTTATGGGCCCTTGATGTGGCAAGTGTTTTGGTTTCATGATTTTTTTAAAAAGGGTTGTACGGAATTTGTTGAGATTTGTAAATTGTATTTATAGCGAGATGGGTAATGCCTCTCATGCTTCTCGGTTGTGATCTAATATTCTTGTTATGTTGTACAACCCTTGGTTTCTTGGTTTTATGTGGTTGGGTCTCTAGGGAGAGTGGCTCCTCGTGGGGGCCCGTGCCCCGCTTAAGGGGAAGAGCACAGGATAACCCACGAGTGAGTTTGTAATTAAGTGAAAACCTAATAATTAACTTAGGAGGGTTGGGTAGTAATATCATTATAAGATTAATAAAATGGATGCCTCGTCTTCATTAGTGCTTTCGCAGACTAATGGAAGGATGAGAAGGTCGTGGTTGGCAAGGTCGTGACCTCGTCTTCACGAGAGGTCTACGGCTCCGCATGAGTCACCCTATGGACCGGCGCCTCCAGTTGGGAGGAAGAGCACAGGACAGCCATAGATGGGACCGGCGCCTCCAGTTGGGAGGAAGAGCACAGGACAGCCCATGTAGGACTATGCGATGACACTCTCCCCTAGTTGCCCATGTGTTTTACTTTATTGTGTACCTCTGGAAGTAGGTTGTGGGAGTTGTTTTAGATTGTTGTTTGAATTGATTTAAATTGATTTATGATTATTGTTTTAATACATCTTTAGTATGTTTTGTGGTCTTGTATGATCTCATTTATATTTGATTTACGATCTTGTATCTTATGATACTGTGATATGATGTTATTGTGTTGTTTAATTGCAATTTGGAATTGTATTATGTTTAGTTGATTTGGAAGTGTTTCATGATCATCCTTTGGTTACTTGTTACTGGTCATTGCTTTGATTTATGTGATGAGATGTATGATTTTAAGTTATTTTAATGACTCTTGGTTGTTGTTGATTATGTCATTGTAATCCTTGAGTTTTATGATACTTTTGTATGTTGTTGAGTCTTGTGGTTCCGTGTTTGGATGTTCTTGGTTGAGGACTCTTATTGTCAGCTCCTAGCACGGGGGGTGGGTCTTCGAACTCACATGGTCGGGTGGAACGTGCTAAGCACCCCATTGGGTCCGCAGTCGAGGATCGAGAGGTGCGGATTGGTGCGGTTGCAGCGACTCCAGAGTTGTATCCATCTTGGAGCCAGTTTTCATCTATTCATTGTATCATGATTCTTGTTGTATGGTTTCCGTGCAAATTGGAAACACTTTTGTATCATTGTACTTCTTGCATATTGTATTGTAATGTAACATTAAACCTTATGTGGCTATTGGCAGTTGTTATTCAATGTGTTGAGTTAATTATGCATATGTTGTATATATATAGATGGTTTCTTATCAATGATTATCATGTATGTGTTATATTTGTTAATGTTTATTTTGTTATGGATTATATCTTTTGGATTTTATTCTTTATTGTTGTTGTGTGGATCTCAGTCTCATAATGACTCCTCGTGTACCCCAAGGGATGTATGTGCTAATGAATCTACTTAAATGAAATTCATGTCATGACTTAATGTGTATTGCATGTATGTTATGTTTAGTTAATTTAAAAAAAATTGTGCTGTAATTATTATGTATTTGTCCTTTGGGGTTCGAACGGTGGGGCGTTACAACTGACATGCTTTTGGAGGGTGGGAGCTTTTACCCAAAAGGGTTTTCCCCACGTATATCTGGTGTATGTTGTATTTGTGTACTTGATGTTCTATATCATTCTTCTCTATGTGTTTCTCTTATTGTAACTATATAAGGTGTTAAAAAGAATATTTTGTAACTCTCCCTACTTAGATTAGTGTAGGAAGTTGTTTCTACTCACCCGACTTCCTTTCAGAAAGAAGAAACAAGTTTATGTAATATAAGTGTGTATTCCTTACCTTGTAAAGTATTGAAAACTATTGATGGTTTACTAATGAGACAATATGTGTCTCAATTTGTAGAGGCTGATATTTTAAACACATTTTAAATATTACCTTGTGTGATGATTTTATGAAATATTTGTAAGAATGTTGCAATATTTTATAATAAAATATTTGGACCAAGTTTAAACTAGTAAGTTTTAAGTGCCCTTATATAATTTTATGATGTCACATCTCTTACATAGAAATGTTGATATATCTGAATAAAGTGGAATGATCTAAATTAAATATATAAATTTTGATTTAAATTAAATAATTATACTACATATGGTATTAGAACATAGTTTGAACTTGGAACCTAAAAATTCCACTTCTCAACCAAGTGTATGCTCTTTTTCGGAGAAATCTTGAATACACAGACAACAAATGAGATAGCTTATAGTCATAGTCTATTGAACACCTAGAATACTGAGAGGGGGGTGAATTGGTATTCTCTTAAACCATTCAAACATTAAAAATCCAATAACCAAAGCATATTCAACTGTAATAAAGAAAGAAAGCATGAAACATTAACAACACCACATAACACATGAACACTGTGATTTTTACATGGAAAACCCAAAATGGGATAAACCATGGTGTGGGTTAGCTCACAATATATTATAACCAGTTATAGTATATTTATAGAAGTGCTCACTACATATTGACTCACTATCCAAGTGGAGTCACTGCCCACAGAGAAAAGATAGAAGAGAGATGGTGACTCATAGCCTATTTTGAACTGTTACAGTTGCATCTATCATATGCATGAAATATAGTTTGAATGAAGCTCAATAAACTGACTTTACACACTTCATCTGATTCAAATTTAACACTCTTCTTTCCTCTACATTCACATCACTTCAATCTTCTACTCAACATTCACAACTTAAATTTGCATTGCTATCATAATATTCACATATATGATCTTTGCATACACATATTCATCTCCAAATCACTGAAAAGATCTAACATGTATATCCACATCAACTCTAACATCAATTAGGTCAGCATAATTAGATGTAATATTCAAAACATAACTTGTTGACTCTAAAAATTTCATGCATATCTTGCACCAAGAGATTCAATCCTCAAAATAACTTAAAATAGGTTGGCATGGACCTATATTAGATCCCACATAAGACCACAACACTTATTTAACCTTTGTATACCTTCAAACTTGTTAGGTTGGCATGACATAAGACTTAATAGAAAAATCCTTCAACTGTGTATCCACATGCAGATACGTGGACCTAAAAAATTGATACCAACTGGAATTCCTACAATAATTCCATTTGTCAACATCTCCTTAAATCCACAAAGCCAAAAACTTATCTACAGAGAAATCATAATCTCCCTCACAAATTCACTATACAAAGAATAACTGAAATTTTCCAAACCAACTTCTGTTACTCATATCTTTCGATCCAATAGCCAAAACATGATGAAAGATTGGAATCAAATATATCTAACATCCAACAAAATAATGTTAGAATCGCAAAGTAAAACCTTCATTTGTGGACTAGTGCAAACCCAAAAACTAAAGCACTGTTACCCAGAGTTAACATATACTTAGCCAATTTCCCATTACAACCGTCTTTACCAGACCAAGCCACTTAGTAAAAATGTCTTCTACAAACACTCCAAAACCTATTAGAGCCAACCACAATGATTTTCATCATGATCTTCATATCCGGATACAATGTTGACATAAATGACAACACTGTAATGCTCATGTTACCAACAACATCATCAATGACAAACTTCTATTTCTTTCAACATAGTCCATATGATCAAGTAGTAAAACTTCATTATATTATATGAATGCTCATGGGTATAAGACAATTTATGAATTTATTAGAGCAAGTAGTTCATATCTTGAGAGTTGACCGGGATGTGGGTCAAAATGAAAATCAAGATTAATTGATTCCTCAAGTTAATTTGAATGAAATTTCAACTATGGACATGGATGCTAGACACCAAGATGTTCATATGCCTATAAATAAGAAGGCAAGATTTTAAATTAAATTGGAAAAATAATTAAAGAAAATATTTCCTCTGAATTTCTCTACAAAAAATTTGGGTGAAGGGGTTGAAAAATGGCTTCTCAAGATGGAGAAGTATTTTGAGCTTCATAACTTTTTCGATGAGACAAAGGCTATGTGGGTAACATATTGAATTATAGATAAAGTAGTGGATTTATGGAATAGACAAAGAATGGTGAACTAGATGGATTTAGTGAACATCACTTGGGAGTAATTTATTATGATGATAAGGTAGTTGAGTTTCAAACCTTGGTATAGGATAGCATGTCAATGAACCAATATTGGGATAAATTTATGAAACTCCTCAAGTTTGTTTGTCCTTATCAAAATGATGAGATTATGAAGGTCAAAAAAATTATTATTGGCTTAAACACAAAGATTAGGGGTGAGTTTGACATCCATGGACCTAAAACCATCAATCATGTGTTTTAGAAAAAAATCAAGCAAGAAAATAAGATGATAACTATGGTCTAGCTTAAGATTTTTTTTAATTTTTGGCTTATTTCTAGAGAATGGGGGTGAGGTTGACATCCATATCCCTAAAACCATCGATCTAATTTTTAGAAAGCACTAAAGCAATAAAATAAGATGTACGCAATGGCCCAGCTTGAGAAAATTACTAATGAGTACATGAAAGGAAAAGGACAATCAAATGTTACATCATTTAAGAGGAAATTCCCAATGAAAAATAAATTTGCTAAGAATTATTTTAGCACTAGCAACAAATGTTTCAAATCAAATTATACTAGGAAGAAATATCATGAGAACTAGGACAGGGTGATGGTGAAAAGAGGGCTAACAAGTGGACGTTGTATTTGTAAAGAAAAATCACTATGATAATCAATGCCCACAAAGAAATTTTTATTCTAATTTGGGGTTTCCTCATCACACGAGGATGAAAAACTTAGTATAGGATTCAAGTTGTAGTTGATAATATCATGTAGATGGGCTTCCAAATCACTCTTGTGCAAGCATCGAGTATGATTTATGGTTTTCTAATTCAAATTATTATAGATATAGGTGATACTAATTTTTCGTAGCTCCTCATGTGTTAGAGAATATTTATAGAAAGTCAAATTTTATGGAAAACTCATGGAAAGTACAATATAGAAACCCAACATAGTAATCAATTAATCAGTACTTTCTTGCTAGTGAATTATAGCTTGCTAATTTTTCTACAAAATTTGAACTTTATGTTCATTTAGGATCCTATGATATAAGTTTAGGAATGAATTGGTTGTGGAAGCATTGAGAAAAAAATTATTGTTTCGAAGGCCTTGTATATTTCTTAGATGATTTAGTTACCCAACCACTATCCTATGTGGAAAGAGGAAAAAATTTCAAAGAGATATTTTAGCTCTACAATTAAAAAAATCTTAAAAGAAAGGTTGTTGTTGTATATAATAATCATGGGTGATTTGGTAGTGAGAAGGAACCTACCTTGATTATCACCTAATCTTACAAGAATTTAGGGATGTATTTATAGATGGATTGTATGGTATACCACCTAGATAAGAATTTGAAGAAATATATCCTGGAATGGAACCACAATTAAAGGAACCATATGATATGAACACTACAAATTTATTTGAGTTAAATACCTAGCTATAGGAACTTTTAGGAAAATGGTTGATTTGATCTAGTGTATCTCCTTGGAGAGCACTAGTGATATTTGTGAAAAAAGGATGGTACACTAATATTATGTATTTATCACAAGTGTTTAGCAAGGTAACAATCAAGAATTGTTATCCCTTACCTCATATTGATGATCATTTTGAATAGATGCAAGGGGCTATTATTTTCTCTAGAATATATTGAATATTAGGGTATCATCAATTAGGTATTAAAGCACAAGATATTCCAAAGATAGTTGTCATAACTCATTATGGCTATTATGATTTTATTGTTGTACTATTTGGGTTTAAAAATGTACTAGTTGCATTTATGAGTCTTATGAATAGTGTGTTCAAGGATTACTTGGAAAATTTCATACTTACACTCATAGATGATATTTTGATTTAGTATAATACTAAAGAAGATCATTTCGATAATTTAAGGTTCGCTATGCAAAGGTTAAGAGAGCACCAACTACATAGAAAGTTAAGCAAGCGTTCTTTCTTTCAGCATCAAGTGCAGTATCTAGGGAATATAATTTTAGGAAAAGGTATTTATGTAGATCTTGATAAAATAAAATAAGTTATGGATTGAAATACTCCCAAAAATGTGCATGAGGTGTACAATTTTATGGGATTGGCTAGATATGAGATTTGTGGAATATTCTAGAATAACAAAAATAATCACTTATTTGTAGAAAAAAGGAATAAAATTTGAATGGTTTTGGCGTAAAAATTAGCACCTCTAGAGTGTGAGTTGGTACCGACAATTATGCACAGTGCGTAATGAATGCTCTTCAAATTAGGAGGGGAAGATCCCTCTTATGCTGATTTGCGTGAAAAAGTAAAGTAATCTAACTCCTATCTTTTTGTCTAAGTTGGAAGAGGCACAAGGTTAAGGAAACCAAAAACATTGCAGCTAAGGGTTTTCTCTGGTTTTGCAGATCCTAACTACAACTAAACTAAAATCTTTAATCTATCCAATTCTCCTCAAGAAAATAGAGCATGAGGAAAAAGGAGCAGGAATGGTTTTACGATAATCTTTAAGTCAGGATTTCTAAGGAGATGACAACACCTATCTGAAGCGTAGGCTGAAAGAAAGATTATTAGCACAACATTAAATGACAATCTTCACTTCTAAATTCCCAAGGAGGTGACAACACCTATCCAAGGTGTAGATATGAAACAAATATTGTTAAACATAACATAAGATAGCCAACTAGGAAAGCAAATTGCATTGGCGAGACATGCATACAATAAAAGATCAAACTAGCCACTCCATTTAACTAAGTGAACAAGTACCATAATAATAACATTTAGGTAAGGCTACACAACTATTTATTATCACAATAAAAGTTCTTTGAACATATACATAATAGTAATACTACAGGTAAGGTTGCTCAACATGTATGCTATCACATGCAAAATTTAATTACAAATGAGAAAATATCTCTTACTTATAGATATCAAAGATGTAGGGAACCCTAAAATCACCTTGAGTCAACTACAGTCTTGCAAGCATGCAATAT
Source organism: Sequoia sempervirens (assembly GCA_007258455.2). Lineage (NCBI taxonomy): Eukaryota > Viridiplantae > Streptophyta > Pinopsida > Cupressales > Cupressaceae > Sequoia > Sequoia sempervirens. Next base: position 25,478 of record VDFB02236453.1, read on the forward strand.
TTTATTGCTAAACCCTAAATAAAGGAAACTATACAGTTAACTAGAAAACTACCATCAATTAACTGAAACAAGACTAATCTAAATGGACATGTGCAACATGCACATCCTTATTGAAATGAAAACTCCAAATGTACATTGACGATTCCAAGACAAACATAGCATGAAAGGTGGAACAATAAGTTAACTCAGAAAGAAGCATCGAGTTAACCACTATGTCTGATGTCTATCTAAAAAAGGTGGGACACCCTAATCTGGAGTTTACTGGCCGCGATATCAAGCAAGTAACCCCTCCACGAGGTTATTGACTGTATCACCATCTAGAGCACTTATACTTTGTCATAGCACACTGTGTCTTCGCAAGATATCCTCACCACCTATGATCTAGCTTTGAAGTTCTCCTCTACTCTTAATTGCCTCATCAAATAATGTTGACATGACTATAAGTTGATCTAACTTACAGCCAATGGAATCCCCACTGAAAATACCATGGATGAGCACCTGCAACTCTGACTAAACATCAGTAAGCTTGACATACTCACCACCCTCACGCTGATACTGGCAAGGAACTCAAGACACGAGAGTTCTCACGAACCAGAGTGCACTAGTCATGCATTCTTTGTTCTCAGCAAACTTTGAAGCCATTGTATCATGTATTTTTTCCTTGAAGATCAACTATGTCCTCCAAGTAAAAATAGCTTATTTATCTTCTTCATCGGTGACTGATTCATATGCCATGCTTAGATGAGATATCATGATTTCATCTCCGGGTCTATCAACCACCAAGTCTCGCTCCTCTTCCTAGATCCATAGATGAAGTTCGTGGGTGTTGTACCACAATTGATATAACTTTGTGAGTACAAAGCATCCCCTTGTGACAAACTCTTCCTCCCAATCTATTAGGAAATTTCCATATACAACCAATTGATTAAGTTGATCATGCTTTGTTGATAGCTCTAGCGTCTATGGGAGCAAAGCAGTGACATTTTCAATTCTATACACGAGGTTAGAGATATACTGACGAAGCTATTGGATTTCAGCCTTGAGGTCTGCCTTGTCTTCCCCATCTTTTATCACCATATCCTTTATGCTATCTGTTGCAACCTAAAGGAAATCAACCTCTATTTGGTG
>VDFB02236454.1:0-10515 GCA_007258455.2 Sequoia sempervirens
TTCATAAACAAAGAAAACTGAATTATCAAATCCCTTTAGAGAGGAATTCAATATTTTTGTATTACCTTGGATCCATCCACTACTTCTCGCATTCAGCATCTAGCAAATATCATGAGGTGTCAAGCATGAATAAGCTCTATAACCAGAAATCACCCTTGAGACTTATCTATCTCCTTGTGATTATCAATTTCATGCATAGACAATAGACTGTTGTTAACACTCATAAAATTGACATATTCTTCATCATTTTCAATGATGTCTTCATAAGTTTCATGCATACCTTCTTCCCATCCCGAATGCTCATCATTACTTGTTGATCCCTGAAGTGTAGCATGATGAAAGCTGTCTTCCACGCCTGTTATAACTGCTATTCTATGGCTGCAATCTGTACCTATGTGTGGAGATTGTTCCTTGAAATCCAAGAATTCAAATTCTTGATGTGGGTTCCAAACTCTATCAACATCCCGAACCTCTCCAATAGGGGAAGTGTTGAAGTCAATATGCATTATTCCATCACTGATGCACTCTTCTACAAGTATCCAAGGGTAGCTTGGCTCCAAATTGCAATCCTTGTGAAACTCGTTAAGTTCCTCAGCCTCTTTTTCCTTATCTTCACCCAACTTGATAACATGATCCCTATCTGCAAGCACTTGCTAGTAATTTGACTTCATTATTCTTAAAGCTTCTTTGATTACTTGTAAATATGCAAGAGAGGATCCCTTTTCAATGCCCTTTTGTCTCTTTTCAATCTAGACCTTCCAAAAGAGCTCTTCAACGAATTTGTGTGAGTTGTCAAAATGAGTTAGAGCTGCCACAACCTTATCTTCCGTGACTATCAACTGATTCTTCCAATCATATAACTCATTAAGCCTTTGATAAGAATCAGCCTCACGCCATACATTTTCAGATCTGTCTTCAAGAACATGACTCTTAAATTTAGTCACCTCTATGACATTTTCTTTGCATATTCTAGGTTTTGTGGTAAGGACAGCATTGTGTTCAAAATCAAGATCATCATACACTTTCTCTCCACCATATTTTAGTGTTGAAATACCTAGATCCCATGAACTTATGAGTTGATAGTTTGGATCTGAACAAGAATGCTCATTGTGTTTCCCATGAATGGTTGTTTCCTTGAACAAATCACCATCTGAATCAAAAGTGTTGAAGCTAACATGGACATTTTTCCCCAAAGGTGTTGTTTGGAAATCAAACTGATATACATTGGCCATTGGGGATTCTTTCCCAACATCTAAACTATCCTCACTAGAGTGATGTAAAAATTCTTTCCTACTCAACTTCATCCCGCTCTTTTTTTTGAAAACGCATTAACAACCTCAATAATTTTATCATTTGCATAACTTTCATTGGAAACATTTAGGTACTCCACCTCATAACTTTCTTGACTTGGACCATTCTTTTCATAAGTTGAGATGTCATAGGAATGGTCCATGTGAGCAACCTTTTCCTTAACTCTTTGTAATTGTTGTTTTGTTTGAGTAGCTATCAACTTCGCTTCGTTAGCCCTCCTTAGCCATTCACCACACATTTTTTGATTCCCACTACAACTGGTGTGCTTGTCTGCAATGTAATTAATTCCTTTCCTTCCTCATGAATGCTAGGCTCAAACACCGATACTGAATTGTTGTTAGTAGACAAACCAAAATCAGAAATTTCTTCCTTTTTCAATTTTCTGATATAGTTATATAGTTTTGTCCTACTTGGATTTCCTTCCTCAAGTATTCCCAAAAACTCATCAAAGGAAACTTGATTTTTGAAATCATTTGGTAACCCCTGGTACTCAACAACAATTTCATTGGCCTTTCTTTTCATTACCACCTGCTCATCCTCTTCCTTTTGTAGGAGTTTTTGAAACGTACTTATTATCACATTTTGATTTTCTCTAAGAGTGACAAGTCTATCCACCTGAATCATTGTTAGATAACTGAAATTTTCTGAGTCACAATCCCAAACAGGCTGGCACGATCTCCAGCTCTGATACCACTATAAAGACCCTATCCAGAAGGTATAAAGTTTTTGCAATGAGTATGGTTTGTAGTCTCAGTTTAATCGGCAATAAAAGATATGATGTATCATCACTTGGCATTCAAAGTAGTATCTTGTCAATCTGAACAATAACTAGGAGCTTCTTGTTCACTTTGCCATTCTTTATCAGCAAATCATTTGGAAAAATAAAGAAGCAACCCATTGACTGTAACAGCAGTAAAAGGATACCCTTGAACTCCTTAACAACATTACCCCGAATCTCTACACACAACAGTTCATTTATGCAACATTTCTATGAATTATAATCTAAGCCAACCATCCATTATAAACCCTTTCCCCAAACTCTTTGAGACAATTTGAATATTCACAAAAGTATTATTTGAACTGTAAGGGCATCATGAGTGCGAATTTCTGAGTTTACAGTGACTGTAACTTGCACATACAGTAATCTCAAAATATGGCAGCAAGCTTAGGCTCCAAGCTCAGCAGAAAATGAAATTTCAAACACAAATACTCCTGGTTACAATGCATAGAAGGAGCATAGTAGATAAACTAAATGGCTAAGTCTCATTAACACAAACTGAATATCACCCAGAAATATCTAAGAGACTGTAACAGCAGTTTATAAACTGATTTTATGAGAATACAACATCTATTAACCATGCATAGCGACTACAATTTACAAAGACAACATTAGACTCCCTCCTAGCGCATGGAAATGTAACTATAGACCATGACGCCACAGATTTTGACAAAAAGAATGCTCCAACCTGATTTTATGGCCGACTCCCAACTGGAAATGATCTGAAAACGACCCAGAACACTCAAAATGTTTCAGCAGTGGCTTGAATCCCTCTTTTATCAGTCGTTTCTTCCAAACAGTGAAGCGCCCTGCCTTAGACACTCCAAATGCCTCCTTAGAAACCCTCCAGTAGTAACTACGATCAAGATATTGTGCAAATAAAGTAGTTTCTTCCTTTGAAAATGCGTTTCTTCTCTTTACTCGCCCAGGTTCTCATAAACACACCTTTTTCATGACTCCTATGCTTGGAAACAAGCCGCCTAGGGTTTGTCGATAAAGTCATGCCCTCAAATATGTATATGAAACTCAATATCTCGATCCATTAAAGCTACAAAATCTCAAATATTAAAGTCACAAAAATCAAAATATATCTTGTTCCCTTCTTCCACAGCTTGCTCCAATCTCGACCTAATGAAGCAACAGATATTTCATTCAATGAACTAAACCACGAAAATATGAAGTAAAATCTTCCAACTAGGACAGAATTGTTTCATTGTCGAAACTGGTATTCTAGGGTCTAAAACCCATAGCCAACAAAGCTCTCGGGAAGCTCCATGAAGTGAGAAAAATAATAACATCCAAAAGTGATTCGACAATGAGCTCTTTTTTTCCTTAATAAAGCTCCCACTTAATTTTTCCCTCAAAATTATAAAGTGACTTTATGAAGTCATTTAAAATATTTCATTTAAGTCACTTTATCATCTTGTTTTATTAGTTATTTAATATCACCTTTTAAATTAGCTTGATACTTAGGCAATAATAAATAATTAGGTAAACGAACTCCCTTGTTGCGCCTTTACCCCTCGGGAATTAAAAAAGTTAAAATAGCATTCTGCGAGGTTACTGAGAAGGGGACATTACAGTCCACCCTTCCCAAAGATTGCTTGTCCTCAAGCAATGCCAAGGTACCCACAATAGCAACCAACTGAAACCAACTGCACCCAAGTGTCATTCTGGGTTCCCAAGTCAATCTCCGCAAATGTCCACCATGTTGTTGCTGCACAACTCTGATAAAAACTATAAACACATCACTCGCCAACTGTGCTCTCAACTCCTGTGACTCGAAAAAGTGAACATCACCAATACCCATACTGAAATATCTACGAGGGTTGTAACCTCTATCCTGGAAAATCTCTTGCCAAGGCGCCTCAATGAGATCCATATATGAAATCCCACTGTCATACTCGATCCCAAGCAACAAGAAACATACTCTATTCAACTCCAAAGAGTAACCCTCAACAAATCTCCTCACAATGCCCTAGAGGTGATACGAATTAGTCCCTAATTTGAGGCCGATAACAACAGTGTCATCACTAAAATCATCCATCCTAGCAATGCCACCCCGATCATAGATTGATAACCTCTCATCAATACCCAATCCCCAAGTATCAGTATGCTCATATCGAACACACCAACACATCCACTCGACTGCAATCACCACTATAGCATCTACGGATATATCTATCAACCGCTTGATCTGACTGCAGTAACCATCACTCACCCTGATGGGAGCTAATAATAATTGCTCACACTCTGTAAATCCTCCCACAACCTATTGCCAAGAAACCTGTAGGTACACGAAGTCACTATGCCCATAAACCAATGTTGTCATCATCAACGAGAGAATGCTAGGGCAGTAATTGTCACAAATCATTACCCCTGAAAAAATAGGAAATGTGAATGTAGGAATGACCAAAGGAACTCCTCCAATAACCACATTACCTCTACCAATTAACACCCACTGAGAATCACTCCACTGCTGGGCTGAAGGTATTGACCAATCCATCTGAATGTTATCATTCATTGTCTTCTACAAGCTGCTTGGAAAGTGGACAGCGATGTCCACTCTAACAATTTGTTCACCAAACAAATTTTGAATCCACCTCTCACCCCTAGTAACTATCCCTAGATCCCAAGTCCTATGATTACCATCAATCATACTCACATACATGTCCTTCTGACTGATGCAACAATTGATGATAGCTCTGATAAATCTGAGAATCGGGTCTATAACCATCTCGGGATTGCCATGGCTGCTATAAATGGGTGATCCCCTATCAACACTCAACCTCCAAGTGTTAGAGTGACAATCCAATGCACACAATCCCATGTAATCAATTGCATCCTTCAACACCGAGTTTGATAAATCTGTATACAACAGTATAGAACAGCCACCATTCATCCAAGAGTAAGAAAGTCCCCTGACACCAAATCTGAAAATCCTCTTACTTGTTGCAAGTTGATGAAGTTATACCAACTTAGCGTTCTAGGAATATAAAACTCACGAACATTGACTACAAAGTACTAATGGACAGCATGTTTAGGATTAAGAATCCTCAAGGCTTCAATTGATAGTCCTCTCGAGGAAGTGTCCCAAGATAGTATTTTCATAAAGCAAGAAATTAGAATTATCAAATCCCTTCTGAAAATTCAATATTTTTGTGTACCTTGGATCCATCCACACTATCACATTCTTGTCTATGATATCATGAGTGTCAACATGAATAAGCTCTATAACAAAATCACCCACTTGAGACTTATCTATCTCCTTGTGATTATCAATTTCATGCATAGACAATAGACTGTTGTTAACACTCATAAAATTGACATATTCTTCATCATTTTCAATGATGTCTTCATAAGTTTCATGCATACCTTCTTCCCATCCCGAATGCTCATCATTACTTGTTGATCCCTGAAGTGGCATGATGAAAGCTGTCTTCCACGCCTGTTTATAACTGCTATTCTATGGCTGCACCATCCCTATGTGTGGAGATTGTTCCTTGAAATCCAAGAATTCAAATTCTTGATGTGGGTTCCAAACTCTATCAACATCCCGAACCTCTCCAATAGGGGAAGTGTTGAAGTCAATATGCATTATTCCATCACTGATGCACTCTTCTACAAGTATCCAAGGGTAGCTTGGCTCCAAATTGCAATCCTTGTGAAACTCGTTAAGTTCCTCAGCCTCTTTTTCCTTATCTTCACCCAACTTGATAACATGATCCCTATCTGCAAGCACTTGCTAGTAATTTGACTTCATTATTCTTAAAGCTTCTTTGATTACTTGTAAATATGCAAGAGAGGATCCCTTTTCAATGCCCTTTTGTCTCTTTTCAATCTAGACCTTCCAAAAGAGCTCTTCAACGAATTTGTGTGAGTTGTCAAAATGAGTTAGAGCTGCCACAACCTTATCTTCCGTGACTATCAACTGATTCTTCCAATCATATAACTCATTAAGCCTTTGATAAGAATCAGCCTCACGCCATACATTTTCAGATCTGTCTTCAAGAACATGACTCTTAAATTTAGTCACCTCTATGACATTTTCTTTGCATATTCTAGGTTTTGTGGTAAGGACAGCATTGTGTTCAAAAGAGAGATCATCATACACTTTCTCTCCACCATATTTTAGTGTTGAAATACCTAGATCCCATGAACTTATGAGTTGATAGTTTGGATCTGAACAAGAATGCTCATTGTGTTTCCCATGAATGGTTGTTTCCTTGAACAAATCACCATCTGAATCAAAAGTGTTGAAGCTAACATGGACATTTTTCCCCAAAGGTGTTGTTTGGAAATCAAACTGATATACATTGGCCATTGGGGATTCTTTCCCAACATCTAAACTATCCTCACTAGAGTGATGTAAAAATTCTTTCCTACTCACCTTCATCCCGCTCTTTTTTTTGAAAACGCATTAACAACCTCAATAATTTTATCATTTGCATAACTTTCATTGGAAACATTTAGGTACTCCACCTCATAACTTTCTTGACTTGGACCATTCTTCTTTTCATAAGTTGAGATGTCATAAAGATAGTCCATGTGAGCAACCTTTTCCTTAACTCTTTGTAATTGTTGTTTTGTTTGAGTGGCTATCAGCAGCTTCCTTAGCCCTCATAGCCATTCACCACACATTTTTTGATTCCCACTACAACTGGTGTGCTTGTCTGCAATGTAATTAATTCCTTTCCTTCCTCATGAATGCTAGGCTCAAACACCGATACTGAATTGTTGTTAGTAGACAAACCAAAATCAGAAATTTCTTCCTTTTTCAATTTTCTGATATAGTTATATAGTTTTGTCCTACTTGGATTTCCTTCCTCAAGTATTCCCAAAAACTCATCAAAGGAAACTTGATTTTTGAAATCATTTGGTAACCCCTGGTACTCAACAACAATTTCATTGGCCTTTCTTTTCATTACCACCTGCTCATCCTCTTCCTTTTGTAGGAGTTTTTGAAACGTACTTATTATCACATTTTGATTTTCTCTAAGAGTGACAAGTCTATCCACCTGAATCATTGTTAGATAACTGAAATTTTCTGAGTCACAATCCCAAACAGGCTGGCACGATCTCCAGCTCTGATACCACTATAAAGACCCTATCCAGAAGGTATAAAGTTTTTGCAATGAGTATGGTTTGTAGTCTCAGTTTAATCGGCAATAAAAGATATGATGTATCATCACTTGGCATTCAAAGTAGTATCTTGTCAATCTGAACAATAACTAGGAGCTTCTTGTTCACTTTGCCATTCTTTATCAGCAAATCATTTGGAAAAATAAAGAAGCAACCCATTGACTGTAACAGCAGTAAAAGGATACCCTTGAACTCCTTAACAACATTACCCCGAATCTCTACACACAACAGTTCATTTATGCAACATTTCTATGAATTATAATCTAAGCCAACCATCCATTATAAACCCTTTCCCCAAACTCTTTGAGACAATTTGAATATTCACAAAAGTATTATTTGAACTGTAAGGGCATCATGAGTGTGAATTTCTGGGTTTATAGTGAGCTGTAACTTGCACATGCAGCAATCTCAAAATGTGGCAGCAAGCTTGGGCTCCAAGCTCAGTAGAAAATGGAGTTTCAAACACAAATACTCTTGGTTACCATGTATAGAAGGAGCATAGAAGACAAACTACATGACTAAGTCTCATTAACACAGACTGAAAATCACCCAGCAATATCTAAGAGACTGTAACAACAGTTTATAAATTGATTTTCTGAGAATACAAAATCTAACTAACCATGCATAGCGACTACAGTTTATAAAGACCAGCATTAGACTCCCTCTAGTGCATGGAAATGTAACTATAGACCATGGCCATACAGATTTTGACAAAGAATGCTCAACCTGATTTTGTAATGACTCCCAACTAGAAATGATCTAGAAAACGACCAGAACACTCAGAATGTTTCAACAGCTGGCTTGAATCCTCTCATCAGTCATTTCTTCCAAACAGTGAATCGCCTGCCTTAGACACTCCAAGTGCCTCCTTAGAAACCTTCCAGTAGTAACTACGATCAAGATATGGTGCAAATAAAGTAGTTTCTTCCTTTGAAAATGCGTTTCTTCTCTTTACTCGCCCAGGTTCTCATAAACACACCTTTTTCATGACTCCTATGCTTGGAAACAAGCCGCCTAGGGTTTGTCAATAAAGTCATGCCCTCAAATATGTATATGAAACTCAATATCTTGATCCATTAAAGCTACAAAATCTCAAATATTAAAGTCACAAAAATCAAAATATATCTTGTTCCCTTCTTCCTGACATGATAAGGCCTAATGGAAATAGCGGATATTTCATTCAATGAACTAAATACGAAAATATGAAGTAAAATCTTCCAACTAGAGATGAGAATTGTTTCATTGTGGCCCAGTATTCTAGGGTCTAAAACCCGTAGCAACAAATCTCGGGAAGCTCCATGAGTAGAGAAAATAATAATAACATCCAAAAGTGATTTGACAATGGGGCTCTTTTTTCCTTAATAAAGCTCCTTAATTTTTCCCTCAAAAGGAATTATAAGGTCACTTTATAAAGCCATATTTTAAATATTTCACCTAAGCCACTTTATCATCATGTTTTATTAATTATTTAATATCACCTTTTAAATCAACTTGATACTTGGGCAATAATAAATAATTAAGTAAACGAACTCTCTTGTTGCGCCTTTAACTCACGGGATTAGCATTCTGCGAGGTTGTTGCGAAGGGGATATTACAGTCTGCCCTTCCCAAAGATTGCTTGTTCTCAAGCAATGCCAAAGTACCCACAATAGCAACCAACTGAAACCAACTGCACCCAAGTGTAATTCCGGGGTCCCAAGTCAATCTCCGCAAATTTCCACCATGTTGACGCTGCACAACTCTGATAAAAACTATAAACGTGTCACTCTCTAGCTGTGCTCTCAACTCTTGGCTTCGAGAAAAAGTGAACATCACCAATACCCATACTGAAATATCTACGAGGGTTGTAACCTCTATCCTGGAAAATCTCTTGCCAAGGCGCCTCAGTGAGATCCATATATGAAATCCCACTATCATACTCGATCCCAAGCAACAAGAAACATACTCTGTTCAACTCCAAAAAGTAACCCTCAGCAAATCTCCTCACAATGCCCTAGAGGTGATACGAATTAGTCCCTAATTTGAGGCCGATAACAACAGTGTCATCACTAAAATCATCCATCCTAGCAAGGCCACCCCAATCATAGATTGATAATCTCTCATCAATACCCAATCCCCAAGTATCAGTATGCTCATATCGAACACACCAACGCATCCACTCGACTGCAATCACCACTATAGCATCTACAGATATATCTATCAACCGCTTGATCTGACTGCAGTAACCATCACTCACCCTGATGGGAGCTAATAATAATTGCTCACACTCTGTAAATCCTCCCACAACCTGTTGCCAAGAAACATGTAGGTACACGAAGTCACTATGCCCATAAACCAATGTTGTCATCATCAACGAGAGAATGCTAGGGCAGTAATTGTCACAAATCATTACCCCTGAAAAAATAGGAAATGTGAATGTAGGAATGACCAAAGGAACTCCTCCAATAACCACATTACCTCTACCAATTAACACCCACTGAGAATCACTCCACTGCTGGGCTGAAGGTAAAGACCAATCCATGCATGTTATCATTCATTTGTCTTCTACAAGCTGCTTGGAAAGTGGACAGCGATGTCCACTCTAACAGTTTGTTCACCAAACAGATTTTGAATCCACCCTCTCACCTAAAGTAACTGTCCTAGATCCCAAGTCCTATGAGTTACCATCAATCATACTCACATACATGTCCTTGGTGATGCAACCAATTGATGATAGCTCTACGATAAATCGAGAATCGGGTCTATAACCATCTGCGAGTTGTCATGGCTGCTATAAATGGGTGATCCCTATCAACACTCAACCTCAAGTGTTGAGTGACAATCCAATCACACACAATCCATGTAATCAATTGCATCCTTCAACACGGAGTTTGATAAATCTGTATACAGTCACTAGAACAGCCACCATTCATCCAAGGTAAAGAAAGTCCTTGACACCAAATCTGAAAATCCTCTTACTTGTTGCAAGTTGATGAAGTTATACCAACTTAGCGTTCTAGGAATATAAAACTCCACGAACATTGACTTCTAGAAGTACTTAATGGACAGCATGTTTAGGATTAAGAATCCTCAAGGCTTCAATTGATAGTCCTCTCAGTGTCCCAGACAGTATTTTCATAAAGCAAAGAAACTAAATTATCAAATCCCATACGAGAAAATTCAATATTTTTGTGTACCTTGGATCCATCCACACTATCACATTCTTGTCTATGATATCATGAGTGTCAACATGGTCATCTATAACAAAATCACCCTTGAGACTTATCTATCTCCTTGTGATTATC
>VDFB02236456.1:0-11631 GCA_007258455.2 Sequoia sempervirens
AAGTCCGCCATCCACTAGAAAGGAGGTCCAAAAAGGTTCCAAAGTCCGCCATCTATATCCTAAAGGCCCCTAAAGTCCGCCTTGACTTGGAGACTCGTCCAAAGAAGCTCTAAAGTCTGCCCTTGAAAGGTGGGACTTGGTTGAAGACATTGAAAGTCCGCCTAGGCATATAAGATGAAGAAAAAAATCAAATTTTTGCTAAGTGTTTGGTGCCTAGAGGATGAAATTTCGAAATTTAGCTAAGTATGAAAGCTTAAAGGGGTGGAAAACTGATTTTTCTTGGAGACAAATGCTAAAATATTAAGGAAATCCGCCCTAGAAAAGAGGGACATCCAAAAGAGGCTTGTCCAAAATGATTATGAAGTCCGCCATACACTTATAGGAGGTTAGCAAGGTGCTAAAGACGTCCATGATACTTGTCCAAGAAGCTAAGAAAGTCCACCTAAGCAGATGAAGGGATAAAGGAATGATTTTTGGCTAAGTGTTAATGCCAAGTCCAAGAAAAGTTCGAATATTTGCCTAAGCATAGAGGCTAAATGATGAAAAATGAAGATTCTGGCTAGAAAGTATGACACTTTCGAGAGGTCAAATGCCAAGTTTGAAAGGACACGTGCTAAAGAAGATTAGGATGTGGCTAAGAACTAAACGGAATGTGCCTAACTCAAAGGTAGAAAAGAGGTAAAATTTGCCTAAGTATGGAGAAAATGTTGAGAAATTGTCAACTTTGGCCAAAGTAAAATGCACAAGGCAAGGGGAAAGGAAGCATCGTCCTTAGCCAGAAGGAGGAAGAATATGTCAGACATCAAGGAAATTCGCCCGATGAAGACATCCGGACAAGGATTTTGCCTAGAAAAATTCGACTGAGCAAGAGAATATTTGACTTTGGCAGAGCAAAATAAGCTTAAAATCTCGCCTCGGCAAAGAAAAATAGGGATCTGGCAATGAAATTTTCGACGGAATGGCTTAAGATTTGACTTGGCTAGACGAAATTAAGGACAAAATTGGAAGATACACTCTTAGCCAAGAAAAATGGAAGGAAAATCGAAATAGCCATGGGTCCAAAACGAACGGGTTGGAATTAATTAAAATATTTTAATATTTTAATAATTAATTTTCAACTATTTGGAATTAAAAAAAAATGCCTTGGACAAAATCAAATTTGCCAGACGAGAATTGGAAGAAAATAAAGTATGCCAGGCAGAGATAAAATCCGACAAGAAAAATTAAATTCGCCATGAATTTAATTAAATATTTAATGTTTATTTGAAAAATTCGAAAAATCAAAGATAAACATTAAATAAAAAATCAAATTTTTGAAGATCAGTAAGATTTGCTTGGATAAGTTCGAGACTGATTCTTGTCGGAAATAAAAGGAAACTTGCCTGTTTGGATAAATGAAAACAAATCGAGATCGAGAAAGAATATGGCAGTTGCTAAATTGAATTCAATCCTTCAGCATTATAATGAGTTTCAGCAACTCATTTTTTCACACATAGCTGAAGAGAAATTTAATCTTTCTCGAAATTATCAGGCGATTAATTGGTCAATAGGAAAAGTCGAATTTTCCCAGAGAGAGAAGCAGTGTTATGCTGAAGAATTTTTCGCAGGAAAAAAGAAAGAGATTTATTCAAAGCTGAAATTCTTCTGTGAAGAAGGGCGCACTTCTTCTTTTAAAAATCAGATTTTTAAATCTGATTTGCATTTAACGGTTCTTCACTGAGGTTTGATGTTCGGTCAATTAAATTTGCTATCTCTTTCATGTACTTTCATCTTGACGAAGTTCTAGCAAAATTTTCAATTTCATCCAAGTCACTTTCAGCTTGCTTTTTCGCAATAATTTAATTATTTAAACAGCTGAAAGTCAATTTTCGAATCCAAGGCACGGGATTTAATTGTTTGAAAAAGTCTTTATATTAATGTTAATTTTATGACTGCAGGTTGACGGACACGGCGGGCGAATTATCAAAGAAGCTGAAAATGAAGTTTGCCAACAAGGGTGCTCAGAAAGAGACCAAGGTCATTTCAAAGTGGAAGAATGTCGTGGACACTGATCTCGGACACGTTGACTTTGATGAATTCAAGAAAAGAGTGTATGGTCAGAAGGGACTCCCCACAGCAATAGCCAGACGGATGGTCAGAAACGGGATATTCCAAGCAGCTGGATTCCCACCGGCAATGGATTGTGCGGAGTTGATGGTGGAGTGTGCTCTCCATTATGACGCTCAGAAGAGACAAATCATCGCACCCGATGGAAGAGTCTTGGCACACTTGGGCGAAGTAGCAATCCAGGAAACCTTCAGCATCCCCGAACATTCACGAACGGTCTATAAGACCAAGGAAGAAGCTAAAAGATTATATGACAGTCAGCCAGATTTGTGCGCCACAACAGTCAACAAGGTGTGGATGGGCAAGCCGAAGCCATCAATCAAGAAGTTGCCCAAGAGGCCTCGCCGAACGGACTTCAAGGAAGATTTCGGGGATATTGTGCTGATGCTAAACAGAATAGCTGGTAACCCGCAAGGCGCCTTCTTCGAGAGCTGGATGTACTATTTTATAGATGAGATCACCTCTGGAGTCAAAATGTTCAACTGGTCACGGATGATAAGTGACAACCTTCATGAGCAACTGATCAACCTCGAAGAGACCAAGTCTTTTCATATGAGTTCATATGTGATATACCTGTTGGCCAGATCATACAAGTATCTAGGATTGATCTGCAAGGGCAAAATTGGCAACGGGGAGAACGAGCTCAGGCCTTACGATTGTTATCCTTAGCTCCAATTGAAGGAGAAGACTCACTTCAGGAGGGTACATGACGCCTTCCTGATGCACATTACCCGAAAGCTTCAAGGAGGGGTGCATCAAAGGCTGAGCCATGAAGCGAAAAGCCTTATCAGTAAATACGGGTCTTGGTTCATCCAGTTCCCGAAATTCACATATGTCAGGATCCAGGGATTCACTGGAAATCCCTATAAATTGCCCATCTATCCGACAAATCGGATGATATTGCTCGAAGTTTTGAGACAGTTGGAAGAGTACCAGAATATTCAGAGGCCATCCAAGAAGGCGTCCGTCACATTCCCATTCTTCATCGGGAATATGTTAGAATATTGTCCATCAGCACAGGCAGCTGAAAGTGCAAGATTGGAGATCCAGTGGTATCCTTTCACGGCTTACAAGTCCAGGGTCAACTATGACCCACATCATAACATTCGGACAGTGGAAGGGAGAAAGTACAGGCACAAGATGGAGTTGGAGGATTTCTGGGCAAATGCTGCCGATGAGTATGAGGTCAGGCGGAAAATGTGGTCCAGGATGCCACTAGATTTCATGAGGACAATTGAATTCTGCCGAGTGCCTGACCAGCTACAAGATGATGGAAACCACGTCCAGCCACGCTTTGAGGAAAGCCGACCTCTCCCTCCAGTGAAATGGTCAGAACCAGAGCACGCAGACCTGGCAACCCTAATGAGGCCAGTGACTAAATACTCCCAGTGGTGGGTTGATTATCATACCCAAGAATTGAGACAGAAAGGAATCACGCTCACATATGACCTGTTGAGCGAATCAGAGTCATATTCTTCTAATGCTGGTGCATCCCATCAAGACTTGGTCGGGATTGGAGAGAAAAGAAAAGAAATAATGCCAAGTGCTGAGCCTATTTCCAAGAGGCATAAGGGAGAACCTTCTCGTTCACAAGCATCCAGGAATATTGACGAGTTGGTGGCTACTATTGACGATTCCTTGGTAGAGATGCTTGAACCTCCTGCAGCTCAGGAAATAAATGATGAACCTATTCAACTAGATGATGAAGAGCCCTTGTCACCTACGGGCACAAAAATTTTGGGTTCAGACAATGAGATCGAAGCTTGAAACAATGACTTCGAGGAGGGAATGATTTCCGCTCTCAGAGGGGTTGTGGATGTTCCAAATGAAGAAGAGGTTCAAGTAGAGGATGGCATTTGGTAGACCATTTCGGTACATTTTGTTGGAGAAGAATGAAAGGTCAGTGAATACGTAGAATCCATGAGAGGGAGGATGATCACTGCTTAGATTTCTTGGCAAGATTAGAACAAATTAAGCCATCAGAAGCACGCTAGAAGTTCTCTCCACCATTGAGGAGAATGGGACGAACCCAGCAGATTCGGGTACATGATAGGTACCTCGGTGGACAAGCCGCGGGGCGAGATCACTCCTCGGGTATGCACACCTTAACCAGTTGGCCTTGGCAGGCCTCGAAGGTCAAAGTGGGAGTTAGATAGTGCATCACCGACCATCAAAGCGAGACTGGAGAAAGAAGTGGCCAAGAAGGAGTATAAGAAGGAGGTCGAGCGTCTTAAGAAATATATTCAGCATTTGACCCAGCCACTTGATCAGGGTAATGCGACTGTTCCTCCTCTCCTCAATTCATCACAAGAGGTGACCAAGGACGTCGAGCATGGAATGGTGACGGCCAAGGAAGCTCAAGACTGGATGGCAAGTGAAGGCACGGAAGCGGCCTTGTTCATGGAGAAGTTGGCACTTGCTTATGGACGAACCTCTTCATTTCTTTCCAGATTGATGGATATGGCGGAGGCATGGGAAGGTATCCCGGATATGCAGGAAAGGCTTATTCCAAGCCTGAGAATCTTGAAGAGCACTCCGAGAGAAGAGTTGGTTGATAAAAGGGTGATTGCTGCAGGGGCAACATATGATTTTCATCACTAGTTTTGGGCAGTGACCATACGAGAAGAAGTCTTGGAGAAGGCAAGAGTAGATGGGCTTGGAATTGAAGAACAAGTCAGGAAAATCCAGGAGAAGATTTACATGACAACTACAGAGGTGTTCGACCGTGAAGTCATCCGGGAGAACGACATGCAGTTGGAGAGATTGAAGCACAAAGTCCAAGAAACTTTCTTCTCGACCACTGGACCATTCTTGAGACAAGACTTTGCGAGAGTGGCAAGACTCTCATCCATTCGAAAGGATTTTGAGAAGCGGGGGAAGCCCGATTAGGAAAGAGTACTTTTTGCTAAATATCTTGAGAGGTTAGACCGGGACGAATTCGGATCAACATGTTGCCACTGTCCACGATGGGCGAGGTCATTGCGGTAGTGTCGAGATTCGCCAAGCACAATTCTATTCAGATGGATAAGGACGCCTCTCCTAGATTATAGCTGGAATTGCCACTTTTCTGATAGTTTTCTGATGGTTAACTCTTGTTATTTTGGGAAACCCTAATTAGGGTTTGGTTGTAATAATCTTGGCCGTTAATCTTGTTTTAATCTCGGCCCTTCATTTCATTTTTGAGGCTCTATATAAACTAGTGCTCTCTCATTTTCATTTGTGTGGAGACGAAATATGTGTATTGTCGCATTGAGACTATTTTAAATGATAAAAGCTCTTGAGCATGATTTGCCTTGAATAACTTCTTATTGTTGAATAGTAAGCGAGGTTGCATATTATCTTCCGCCATAGATTAAAGTTAAAGTTAGATTAGGTAGAATTTGCTTTGAAAGTTGGTTAATTGAATGAGAGATTGATCATATTGATTCAATGGTGAAGTGTAGCTCATACTTTCTTTGAATGGATGATTTGCATTCGATGCGTAAAGTTAGCCTGAGCTCTTAATTGTGGAAACTTAACTTCAGCCTCATTCGGGGTTTGAAAATTATTCTCACAACCCTTGAAGATTGCACCCATTTTGCGTATGTTGTCCTGCAGGAGGCGAAACAAAGTGTGGTTTATTCCCTTCACCGAGTCTTTACTATCTCTTGAGTTCTTAGGCGTAGACTAGATTCTCTGAACCCTATTCTTTTTGCCATTTTTTTGAGATCCACAATTGAAAGTCCTAATTGAGAACCTACAAAGATAAATTTCCTAAGTCCCCGAACTTGTGCAGACTTTCTACGTAAGTCCCCTTGTTTATTACCAGCATATCACAACGGCCATTGAGCTTATCCACACGTCGAGACCCGACTAAAGAAACCTTGGAATCGCCATATGATCTTCTCGCAATCTTAGCATACACGGTGATTTTTCAAGAGAGGATAGGTGTCTTTGGACATTTTATTCATGTATTCCGGTGGATGATACATTTTACCTGCTTATACTCGACTGAGGGTCCTATATTGGGATAAAGCCCATGAACGGAGAGGAGATCACGATAAGTTTGAAAACCTATGGAAAGGACCATAGCAAATTACTGAGATATTGGGAGAAAATGCATTCAAGTTGAAGACCTTGACAGGGGAAGACATCCCGCTGCCTGTCAACAGGCAGTTTTTGAAACATTATTTCCGGCCCTAAGTTCCTTGATGGAGCTTGTTTGTATATAGTTAGAGTAGTTGCTTTCGGGTTTTGTTTTTGCTTTCCTTAGATTAGTTGTTTTCCTCGCTTTCCTTAGAGTAGTTGTCTTTGTTTTCTTAGATTAGTTGTTTGCTTTCCGTTTGCTTCCGTTTCGCTTTGCTTTGTGTCGCTTTCAATAAGGAGGGTGTCCCATTCCGCGAGAAGGGTGATGTTGCTAACACGCACACATTCTGGTTCGACCTTGCTAAGGAAGGTTGTGAATATTCCTCGGGTAAGCATTTATGGAAGATCTATGAATTCTGAATTAATTATTTCTAAAGTGTCTTAAGGTCGAGGGTAGTACTTGACTGGGAAGGAAGTCATCTATTGTGTCTTGATACCGAATCTTGCAGTTATTACATTTTACACACTTAAAAGAGTTCTCTGAGTCAGTATGGTCTCCTAGGTGAAGTTGTTGGCTAGAAAGTAATCAAAAGTCTTGCTTCAGCGCCACTATAATGCTCAAGCCCAGGTGAGCTTCATTGCTTACAGGCCAAAGTGTGGAAATATATGAAAAGAAAAGAATATCAAAATGAATCAAAAGAAAAGAATGAAAAATCAAAACACTTGGCTTTTGGGTGTGCGGACATCTCTACAGGTGTACCAAAGAATCAAAACAAAAGAAATAAATCGCTGGAAGTAGAGCAATCTCCGTGAGATTATAGCAGATAACCTCGCCGGGGCTATGGACGCTCGCTGGCAGCGAGGCTCTATCCAAGGATGCTTTTGGAGCTAAGACCAAAAATATACTGGAAAGCCATCACGAAGCCAAAGAGTCATGTTGGTCTTAAGAGGCAGGAATAAACCCATGTGCACACACTTATAATTGAAGGATAAGATATCTTGATACAGTTTAGGACTTCTCTTCCCTTTTGAGTACTCTTCTTGGTCAAAGGATAAATTAGGTAGAATTAATTCAAGATTCCGGATTTGAAGTGGATATTATCTTTGGAATGTTCAGGAACATTCCCCACGTGGAGTCGCCAGATGTTGTGACCTTTTCACACATCGCCCCATTGCCAATGGGGACCCCCAGTTGCCTGCTAGTTTTTAGGGTTCTGTCTCCTTGCAACGGTTTCGTGAGATCACTTTGCTAAGAGTTTCAGGTCAGTTTGCCGAGAGTTACCTGAGCCAAGTCAGTAATTCATGCTTGAATCAGTGCGTAGACGTCATGGAAGCGCTCAGAAGGCCCAGGAGACGAAGATCGACTGTGAATTCGGCCAATTCTGAGACTTCCTACTTTTTAGGAAATCTTGCTTTTTCGATTTTTCATTTTTGGCATTTTTGGACCAAACAACGTTCCCTATTTTTTAGGGTTTGCTTTTTCTATTTTTAGAAAGTTTCTATTTTTGGAAAGGTCCGGAGTTCTGAAAACGCACTCAGAAGTTCGAAAAACTCAATAGAACTCTCAGAAAATCAAAGTAAAGAAATTGAAAAATTATTGAAAAATCTGGAAAAAACAGTCAAAAAGCATGAAAATCAGACCAAAAACATTCGAAATCTGAAAAAAAAATCAGGTCAAAACCAGTCAGATCTGAGGATGAAATCATGAAAAAAATCAGTTCTTAAATGGTGAAATTTGTGAAAAATTGGTTCAAGTCTGAAATTCGCCATGGAAGAATGATGAAGGAAGGTGCAAGAAATGTCAGGAAGTTTATGGAATTCGCCCAGCAACAAGGAAGAACATCCTTGGATCTTCCAAAGTTCGCCCAGCAGCAAAGAGGAACATCCTAGGACTCTTCAAAGTCCGCCATGCATATGCCAATCAGCTCCAAGGTCCGCCTAGCACAAAAGGGATGATGCCAAAGACTTCTAAAGTCCGCCTTGCACATCCTTGCCTTCTCCAAAGTCCGCCATGTGCCAAGATGCTCATCCTTGCCTTCTCCAAAGTCCGCCATCCTTGTCCTTGCATCCTTCAAAGTCCGCCATGCATCTTGAGGACATCCTAATCCCTCCTAAAGTCCGCCATCTTCAAAGAAGGACGTCCTAAAGACCTTTGAAGTCCGCCATCCACAAGGAAGGACGTCCAAACAGCCTTCAAAGTCCGCCATATGCTTGGAGACTCGTCCAAAGAAGCTCTAAAGTCCGCCCTTGAAAGGTGGGACTTGGCTGAAGACATTGAAAGTCCGCCTAGGCATATAAGATGAAGAAAAAATCAAAAATTTTGCTAAGTGTTGATGCCCAGCCAAGTGAAATTTCGAAATTTAGCTAAGTATGAAAGCTTAAAGGGGTGGAAAACTGATTTTTCTTGGAGACAAATGCTAAAATATTAAGGAAATCCGCCCTAGAAAAGAGGGACATCCAAAAGAGGCTTGTCCAAAATGATTATGAAGTCCACCATACACTTATAGGAGGTTAGCAAGGTGCTAAAGACGTCCATGATACTTGTCCAAGAAGCTAAGAAAGTCCGCCTAAGCAGATGAAGGGATAAAGGAATGATTTTTGGCTAAGTGTTAATGCCAAGTCCAAGAAAAGTTCGAATATTTGCCTAAGCATAGAGGCTAAATGATGAAAAATGAAGATTTTGGCTAGGAAGTATGACACTTTCGAGAGGTCAAATGCCAAGTTTGAAAGGACACGTGCTAAAGAAGATCAGGATGTGGCTAAGAACTAAACGGAATGTGCCTAACTCAAAGGTAGAAAAGAGGTAAAATTTGCCTAAGTATGGAGAAAATGTTGAGAAATTGTCAACTTTGGCCAAAGTAAAATGCACAAGGCAAGGGGAAAGGAAGCATCGTCCTTAGCCAGAAGGAGGAAGAATATGTCAGACATCAAGGAAATTCGCCCGATGAAGACATCCGGACAAGGATTTTGCCTAGAAAAATTCGACTGAGCAAGAGAATATTTGACTTTGGCAGAGCAAAATAAGCTTAAAATCTCGCCTCGGCAAAGAAAAATAGGGATCTGGCAATGAAATTTTCGACGGAATGGTTTAAGATTTGGTTTGGCTAGACGAAATTAAGGACGAAATTGGAAAATAAACTCTCAGCCAAGAAAAATGGAAGAAAAATCGAAATAGCCATGGGTCCAAAACGAACGGAAAGTTGGAATTAATTAAAATATTTTTAATATTTTATTAATTAATTTTCAACTATTTGGAAATTTAAAATGCTTTGGACAAAATCAAATTTGCTAGACATGAATTGGAAGAAAATAAAGTCCGCCGGCCAGAGATAAAATTCAATGGGCAAAATTAAATTCACCGTGACTTCAGGAGAGAGAGTGTTAAAAATTTAACTTCAGAGCTAGAATTTAAGAGAGAGAAAATCTGAATTTGTTTATTTTATTTCTTGCAGGTGGATGACGACACGAGGCGAATCTTCAAAGAAGAAGCAATGGCATGGAATGGTGGCAAGTCTGCTTCAAGCCAAATGGAGCGAGGGAAAAAGGATGGGATGACACAAGAAAGTCTGACTTTTCTGAAGCAGAGCATGTCCAAACCTTTACAAGGTCCGACTTTGCTTGGAGAAGGTATGTCCAGACATCCATAAGATCCACCAAGTACAATGGCAAACATGATGCAAAGTCCGACCTAGACCAAGAAAAGAAATGTCAAAGTGTTGAGAAGGTTCGCCAAGCATAAAGATAAGATGGCGAAACCACTAGCAAATCTGACTTTGCTCAACTTAGAAATGGCACAAGCATGATAAAGTTCGACTTCTCCCTAGACATGTTTTTCCAAAGTGGCTTGAAGTCTGACTTAGGCCGAGAGAGAAAATGTCCAGGCTCATTTGAAGTCCGCCCAAGGAGAGGAAATTCCAATTTCTCCATTATGGCGAAAGCACAGGGGTATTCTTCTCCAAATTCAAGACACTTGAACGGATATCCAGACATCTTGGTAGGATTTCATCTACAATCCCAGACCTATTGAAGCAGTCCGGACAACTTCTTGAGGGATTTCATCTCCTGAGGAATTAAAAACAAGCTTCCAATCAGAATCAGATGGTGACAAGAAGAGTGTTCCAAACAGATCTCCATACTTACACAATTTCTCGGCACAAATTGGAGAATTCAAAGAGGAAATCCAAAGGGATAACATCAACCCAGTTCGAGCAGGAGGAAGTTCAAAGCAACCAACTTCAAGTACAGACACTTGCTCCAAGGGGAGACTTCCAGACCTCAAAGATTCTAGTATAGGTAAGAAGAAGAAATCAAAGTCTCAAAATGAATCCAAGATCAAAGCTAGGAAGGAACAAGCACAACGGACAGAGTCATCGGCAAGGAAAATATTCTAAGGCAAGCACGTGGAAGAAAAATGAAGCAACCAAGGAAGGCATCCAACACACTGAGGTGGCGCCTCGACATCTTCCAACCAATCAAATTGTTCTGAATCAACATGCAACAACTTTCTATTTTATTTATGGTTTATATTTAGAAAAAAGGGACAAGTGTCCTCAAATGAAATTTTCTCATTGGTCGAAAGTGACAAACCCTAATTAGGGTTTTATTTTGTAATCTCGACCGTTGATTTGAAATCAATCTTGGCCATTGAATTGTAAATGGGGAGCCTATAAATTGAGCTCGCCCCCTCATTTGTAAGGTGTGGAGACAAAATATGTGAATTGTCGCATTGAGACTATTTTAAATGATAAAAGCTCTTGAGCATGATTTGCCTTGAATAACTTCTTATTGTTGAATAGTAAGCGAGGTTGCATATTATCTTCCGCCATAGATTAAAGTTAAAGTTAGATTAGGTAGAATTTGTTTTGAAAGTTGGTTAATTGAATGAAAGATTGATCATATGGATTCATTGGTGAAGTGTAGCTCATACTTTCTTCGAATGGATGATTTGCATTCGATGTGTAAAGTTAGCCTGAGCTCTTAAGTGTGGAAACTTAACTTCAGCCTCATTCGAGGTTTGAAAATCATTCTCACAACCCTTGAAGATTGCACCCATTTTGCGTATGTTGTCCTGCAGGAGGCGAAACAAAGTGTGGTTTATTCCCTTCACCGAATCCTTATTGTCTCTTGAGTTCTTAGGCTTAGACTAGATTCTCCTAAACCCTATCCTTTTTGCCATTTTTTTTGAGATCCACAATTGAAAGTCCCAATTGAAAGCCTTTAACGATAAATTTCCTAAGTCCTGAACTTGCAAAGATTTTACGTAAGTCCCCTTGTTCATTACCAGCAAATCACAACGGCCATTGAGCTTATCCACACGTCGAGACCCGACTAAAGAAACCTTGGAATCGCCATATGATCTTCTCGCAATCTTAGCATACGCGGTGATTTTTCAAGAGAGGATAAAGTGTCTTTGGACATTTTTATTCTGATGTTTGGTGGATGATAAAACACTCATCAACA
>VDFB02236458.1:0-11545 GCA_007258455.2 Sequoia sempervirens
TTCCAAAATAAACACTATACACACACGGACAATTTCCTAAAATCACTTGATCTCAACTAAGGGACTTACATGATGATGGTTACTTTTATCGAGGATCTCGAAATTAATTTCTAAATGCACTCTCCACACTTAATTCCGCATAGAATCAATCAAAACTTAAGTTGATTTAACGTTTTTCTTTGGAAATAAAAATTGAGCCAACCTAGAGTGCATTTTTAGATTTTATGCAGTCTTCCATTAAATACAAAGGTACTATGTTTCCCCTTGTGTATGCTCTATAAATTTGAACAAATTTTTTTCCAACTTATCAATTTTAGTCTAATGGACACTCTCATTTTTTAACTAGTTTGAGGAGGAAATCTACCTTTCTTGGCAAGATCACTAGCTAGTGGCTTCAAAAAGTGTTCTTCATTAGAACTCAAATGACTCGAGTGGATCTAAGAATGGCACTTGGAGATGATTTCATGGATCATAGAGAGCATTACTAAGTAAACTCATAACTTTCCTTGTGCTTCGCCACTTCATTGCTAGATATCAAATTGTCTAGGGAAGAATTGCATGTATTCGTAACCATGGTGGTAATTCATGATTTCATAAGTAATCTTGATTACACCTTAGTTGTCATGCAACCTGGAATAGGGATCCCTACTGCAAGGGACATCCCTCACTTTCTCACTGACGGAGTTGTTGTGCTCCTACTCCCCCTATTTGGTAACCTTCACACTATCTACCTTTATGAACATCATCAAAACGCTCACTTATGCTACTTTCTTTTAATGGACGAGGCTCGACAAATTGACTAACTATGTGTTGTGCTAGGTTTTGAGTCACTATTTTGTAGAAATATTAATGCTCTTGAAGAAATATTATATTTTCAATTATGTATACAATAAATACTATTTTCCAACATTTAATCTTATCTTTATTCTTCTATGATGGTGCATTTGTTTGAAACTTTGAGTTATGTTGTTTATGTGTTTGATGATTATGTAAGCATGTGACTATGTTCTCTAAATTTTGAGGAATTTAGACCTAAGTGAAGTAGAGACCAATTTTATGAACTAGACCTAAGCCCTAATATTTATAGACCTACTAGTTAAAATTAACACTAAGCTAACATTAACCCTAATGCTAATTAAACTACAACTAAGGATTTAAAATATCATATTGTTGATCATGAAAAAGTGGGATTTAATTTTGCAAACAAGATGTTCTATACTTTTTGTTTAGATTTTAGCTATTTTATCTTTAAACTCAGATATATGTTTTGTGGTGAACATATTATAAATTTGCATCACTTTATTTTTCATAATGAATGTATGGAATTGAATGCATATTTTCCAATTATTTCCATAATATGGATAGAGACCACCTGAATCACTGCTAGTGTTGAGTGATGTCTCATGTGACCAAATTTTGAACTTCTATATGATCCTTTATTATGGATTTTGGCAATGTGATAGGCCATGTGAATATGATCATTTGCTATCGAGAAATCCTTCTTTACTCCCAACAATTGTTTTGATATTTTGTTTTTTCCCTTCTTGTCATTAGACCAAATGCCAATCAATATGTCATCAAAGGTAATTTATTCATTATTTGGATTTTGCAAATTGTTGGAGTAATTAGGATAATTACTTGATAATTAATTAATTATTAATTCCCTTATTACTTTAGTTCACTTAAGCTAATCTTAAAGTAGTGTTTTTTTATTATTTAGTTTGCTTTCTTATTATTATATTGGACTAAATTTAGGAAAAGATGTCTCATTGCATGAGATTAGAACACTTGTCACTATCTTGTCAAATCCTCATCTAGGGTTTTCTTGTGCAATTCTTTTATAAGCTTGCACATTCATTGTAATCATGAATCCATATATAATCACATGTATACATTCAATACAAATGTTTATCAAATGTTGTTATGGATTCAATATTTTCTCTCTTCATTGCATAGAAAATTATTTGCTTTGATCTCTTAGATATAATAGGAGTTTTGGTTGCAGGGATTTCTAGGAGTTGTGGGGTTCACTATCATTTCCATCATGGTATCAAAGCTTTAGATTTTGTAGCTTCCTATCCAAATTTTAAGGGATCCGACCTTGAGGTAAAAATTGGCTCATGTTAGGGCAAAATGGGCATCACAGTTGCATCTAGAATGACTAAAAACATAAAGAACGCCTATTGAAATGCTCAAATCTAAGCAGTTGAAAAAAAAAAAAAATAGAGGGGCAACAGGATATGAATAAGGTTGTACCATCATTACAAATCCATATGTTTGTCTGACCTCGATCTACATGCCCTTGTAAAAAAGTTGCAAGTACATAATTTTTTATTCTAGTTTTTATTTTATTCTTTCCAAGGTTTTATAAAAAGACAATAAAAATAAAAGAGCTAGCGTTTCAAAAATCTACAAGTTTAAAATACACTATGCAGGTGGTACTAGAGGGTGGGGTTGATGGGGCCCACAAGCCCACCGGTGACATAAAGGCCCTCGGCCTTAAAAATTTAGTGGCAAAAAAAAATCTCTAACAGGAACAAAAAATTCAAACAATGACAACCATAATCCGTCACGGTGGTCCACTCGACCTACAAGTGTGGAATATTTAGGTCAACATTAAAAAGAATTTCACAAAATCGGCGGCGACATATTTTTGGCAAAATATTAAGCTCTTCAAGCGCATATTCCATCAGCAATGCAATTTTTTCGACATTTGCCGGCATTTTTACGAGGGGTGTTTTTCCTTGAATGTTTGTCGAGAATCATCCGGTGTCTTGATGAAGTGCTAACATTAGTGTGAAGTCAGCGAGCGTTTGACCCTCTTTGCCCCCTTCCTAGCGCGTTTCTCCTAAAAGGATCAATTTTTCTTTTTGGCATAACTTGGATATCGATGTTGTCCGGGGAAAGCGAGATATCGCCCGGAAGATGATTTTGAGTACTTTTAATGGTGGCAAATTAGCGTTATCAAATTTTTTGTTATTAGTTTCCTATTATTCTCAGTCAAATTCAAATCTTCATTTTGCACTTCCAAGCTCACAACTTTTCCTGTATCTCCAGTTTCACGAATTCAAGCGGGGTTGGAAAAGGTATTTCAAAGCAGATCCATCCATCCACTTTTCTAGAATCTACTCCAAGTATATTTTTATTTAATATTTTGTGTTTTCACACTTTGCTTAATTACTTGGATGTCTTGGCACTTGGAAATGATTTGTTTGTGTAGGATGGCATCATGTGATCTGTTTTATCGATTACTAAAGTTATTGTGTGATTTTTTTCATTTGAGAGAAGTACCATAAGGTTTTTCTTTTCATCCTTTTTCTGATCAACTTGGATAAGGATAATTATAAGTCTTGGTGAAATGGCATCTTGACACATCTAAGGTGGCTTGATATTTTGCCTTATCTATATGGACTCATACCTACACCAGACATACCGGGGAGCTTATCAACATGGGGCATCATCATAGATCATATTGTAGGGGTTATATGTTCTAGTGTTGATCTTGACACTATGTATGTTGTATCAGACATTAAATGTCCCCACATACTTTGGAAATGACTATGGGAGATCTATGGAGACCCTTATATCTCTCCATATCCAGAGGATCCTGCTTCAGATTGTCTCATCCCTCTTGCAAATATTTATTCCATACCCTTTGATGACAATACTTTAGAGGAGATTGAGTATATAATAGGTCTTGCATGTTCCTATGGTTTAGAGACTTGTCTTCATGTTCCCACTCTTTAGATTGAGACTACATCAACATCACTTTTTGTTCTTGATCATCTTGGCATCACCACATCTTTAGCCCCTATTGATTCAATGCAGCAGGACATCATACATCATCTAGACATAGCTACTTGGGATTCATATCTTGTAGACATATCATCCTTGTTGTAGTCCTATATTGCGGTTGGAGGATTGCTTTGAGGAAATTTATCTCCTCTCTTTTGATAGCTATATCAATGTTATTGGCCCACCATCTTCATCAACTTTGTAGCTTGTTCTATATCGGTCTTCATAGGATCTTGGATCAACATCGCCACTTTCTGACATGTGGATACATGAGTAATTTTTAGAGGCACACATCATTTGGATTGGCTTCTCTAATCACCAGTGGACCTGGCTAACCTAAGGGGGAGAAATGTTGTTTATGTAGGCAATGGATTATATTCTATCTTCAGGTGTCCATCATTGGTCCAAGAGCTACTTCTTTATGGGATTCATATCCTCATTTTATCTCTCCTATTGGGGGGACATCTATTGTACTTGCATGATAGAAGTAGTCCTTGGGGGTTCACATTGAGTCCTCCTTCTATCCTTCTTTCATAGTTAGTGTATTCATTTACTTTTTCTCTCTTTTGGAGAGGAGTTTTTCCCATGTGGTTTTCTCCTTTTCTCTAGTTATGATGGATTTTTATTTTTTGTATATGGGTACCTCATCAGTCCTTTTTGTTAGGACCCATCCATGCATCCATCATTGCATTCTACATTAGGGTTTTATAGCTTCTCCCTAAGTTGATCTTAAGGGGCAGTGTTGGAGTAATTAGGATAATCTGTTGATAATTAATTAATCATTAATTTATTATTAAGTCCCTTATTATTTTAGTTCACTTAAGCTAAAAAACTTAGGAGTGCTTTATTATTATTTAGTTTGCTTTCTTATTATTGGATTGGACTAAATTTAGGAAAATTTGTCTCATTGGATGAGATTAGAACACTTGTCACTATTTTTTCAAATCATCATCTAGGGTTTGCTTGTGCAATGCTTTTATAAGCTTGCACATTCATCGTAATCATGAATCAATATACAATTCACATGTATTCACTCAATATAGAAGGCATATCAGATGTTTTTGTGGATTCAATATTTTCTCTCTTGGTTGCATAGAAAATCAGTTGCTTTGATCTCTTAGATGTGACAGGCATTTTGGTTGTAGGATTTCTAGGAGATGTGGGGATCACTATCAACTCCAACACAAATTAAGAGTGAAATTATCAGAATAGGGGATAAGAACACTAAATATCTCCACAACAACACTAAGGACTGAAAAGAAATTAATAGAATTATAAATTTATGAGGCATTGATGGGTCAAGCATTAAGGCCCCAAAAGGCATTGCTAGGCAAGTAGCCACTTCAAAAATCTACAAAACAATATGAAAGGGTCAAATCTCGCATGATCATAAAATCAACTCTTGAGGGTTATTGCTCGGTTGGTTAGTGAAGGATAGAATAAGTTGTTTCTAAGTAAATTTATTTTAGAATAAATCAAGGTTGTGGTGCTCCAGCTACATCCAAATAAAGCACTGGGTATGAATGGCTTTATTGCGCGTTTCTTTCAAAACTGTTGGAGTATAGTGGGTCGTGATGTGGTGGCCGCCATAGAGGACTCAAGGAGTTTAGGAATGGTCTTAAGGGAGGTGACTAATACTTTTATTGCTTTGATTCCCAAAAAGGAGAAACCATCAAAACTAGATGAGTTTATACGCATTGCCCTTTGCAATACACTATACAAAATTAGGACAAAAGTAGCCACAAACATATTGAAATTTTGTTTTCCAAAGATAATCTATGGGGAGAAGTAACTTGGGTTTGTACTAGGGAAATCAATCCTGGAGGAGGTCATCATCATGCAAGAATCCATTCACTTTATTCAAAGGACAAAAATAGAGCATGTTACTAAAATAGGACATTGAAAAACATATGACCAAGTGGACTAGAGATTCTTATAGAAAGTGCTACTGGCCTTTCGATTTGATAAAAATTCGATAGATTAGGTTTTCAACTGAATAGCTAGCCCTAGATTATCAATCATTGTGAATGGATCTATAGAAGTTTACTTTGAGGTGTCTAGAGGAATCAGATAGGGAGATCCTTTCTCACCCTTCTTTTTCATTATCATGGTAGAGGCTCTAGGAGGGGCATTCAATGCAACTACAAAAATTGGGCAATTAGGGGGAATTCAAATTACAAGTAATGTGCCTACATAACCCATCAATAATTCTTAGATGAATACTATGATTTTTGGAGTAGCTAAGTGTCGTGAAGCTCGCTAGTTGAAGTTTTAGATCTCTATTCAAAGGCATCTGGTCAAGAGGTAAGTAAAGCAAAATCAAAAGTGTATTTTTTTCACACTACTCTTTGAAAAAAGCAGGAGATCCTTAGAATTCTGAGATTCAAGAAAGTACAATTTCTATGCACATACCTTAGATTTCCCCTAGAAAATGGTGTGGGTAGTGGAAAATTATGGAATCCCCTAGTAAAAAAAGTAAATAGTCAAATGTCTTCATGAAAGGGGCAGTGGTTATCATGGGTCGACATGCTTATAATGTTGAAAGTGGTTACTTCACATTGCATATATATTTGTTGTCTTTTCTAGCATTACCCAAGGGCATGTATCAAACTTTTAAATAGGATATGAGAAATTTCTTCTAAAAAAGAAATGCAGATAAGAAAAAGCCAATGCTAATTGCATAGGATAGGATATGCAAAGAAATGAAGGCTAGGGTTACGGATTTAAGGGATCTCTTGAGGAAAAGTAAGGCATAGGGGGCCAAGCTAATTTGGAAGATGTAACAGAGTGCAAATCGAAATGGGTGTGAATTTTTCAAAATAAATACCTATGGAATGAAAGTGAGGACAATACTTTTATAGTTGTCACCCTTCCCAAAGGCTCAAAAATTTGGAATTTCAAGGCAGAATGTAGGTTACTAATTATAGAGTTCTTATCTTGGGACATTTTATAATGGTGGATTGACTCTCTTTTAGGAGGACTCTTGTGGGGGTCACCCTACTATTGATAGTTTGGTAGATCTACAACACACAAAAGCTCTTTTGTCACAAAGGTGGGGTATGAAGGTCAAGGATTGCTTGGAAATTAGCAGTTTTGTTGGGACATGCAAATAGTTGTGGAAGGACTTTAGTAGGCTTAATCTACTCACTACTAAAGTCTGATAGGTACAGTTAATTCTTAAGGACAAAACCATAATTATTTCAGAGGGTAAGGGTAGGGTGATTTGGACTACTTCTAGTTCAGGACAATATAACACAAAAGATGGTTTCTTGATGTTGGGGAAACAAGATGGGAGGATTTCACTTCCATGGAAGTTATGTTGGGATAGTAGATGCCTTCATAAATTAGGAGTCTTCTCTTGGATTGCAATCTAGGGAAGAATTTTGAGAGTAGATAGGTTTAGGAAAATGAGCTACCAAGGCCATTTGTGGTATGTGTTGTGCAAATCAAGTGAGGAAGAGGCAAATCATTTACTTCTTGGATGTCTATTTGCCCAAGAATGTTGGAGGTGGTTGTGTGCAAACTTGGGCTGGGTTGTTGCACTTCTAAATGATATTTTGTCCCTCTTCAAATCTTGGCCACTATTAAAAAGGAAAGTGATTTACTATTGCATATGGCTAATTAGTCCTTCTATTCTACTGTGAGAAATCTAGAAGGAGTTGAATAGGAGGATATTCTAAGGTAAGGAAATGTTTGTTTCATCCTTTAAAAACAAGGTAGAGGCAGCCATAGTTGATATTACGAATAGCAGGGTGGAAAGGCTAAATCCAAAGGGTAGATCATTTCATAAAAATATATATTCGAAAAAGATATTGTATATTAAAAACTATCAAAATTATATTATAAGAGTAAAAAATACATATTTATATTAAATTCTTAGAGTTTCCACGATCCATAGTAAAATTGCAGTAGGATTTCTGAATTAAAATTTTATGTGAGATTTCTAGATTAAAGAATTGTGTTACAATTTATATTGGAAATTAATGATATAAAAAGTGCAGCACAGTTTTAATCCAGAAATCATTACATATTATAAAAATAGAATTATAATGATAGAAATATCGCGAGTTTCATTTTGATCTGTAAATCTCTCTTCTTCTCCGTCTTAGATCCCCAGTCTACCAGTACTAAATTTGATCTAGATCCACAAGATTTTTTTAAAGGCTTGCATAGAACGGTTACATAATTTTATTTTGTAAAGACTAGATTATAACATGAAATAGGCATTATCTGAATCATAAGCGGGGGATGTGGTAATTCCAATGTGGTAGGCGGCGGGGGGAACTAAGGGAGTGAGCTCTGAGGGAGAAGAAAGTGTTTAATGTGGCCTTGCAGTGAATGTAGCCCATGCCATTGAAGTCTCTACGTAAATCTGAATAAAATGAGTGTGCAAAAATTTGCCACATCCTCGATTTTAAGAAAATGTTTAATATGGTAGCTCAGATCCGTAGAAACTCAGTCAGTCATAAAGCATTTCACATGGGCAGCTCAGAATCACGCACTATCAGACAAGAATCTACAGCTATTGCTAGCGCCCTCCGAACCTGTGCTGAAGTGGGAGGATAGGAAACGCACTGTTGAGGAAAACGACAAGGGAAGATAGGCAATGTAAAGAGAACACACAAACAATGCTGAGTCCTTACACTTCAAAAAGTGTCCTGGTATTTCACGTGGCCAGCTTAGATCTTACTGTAAAGAGTAATCAAGTGTTCTGCCATTTCACATGGGCAGCTTACATCTTAGAAAGAGCACATCAACCTTCAATAAGTGTTCTGTATTTCACATGGGTAGTTTAGATCTTACAAAGGGCTCTAGGAAAATTCACCGATAGCAATTCATCAATGGAAAATTAACTGCCATTAATTACTATTGAGATGAATAGAAATTACTATGAACCAAACCTAACACAAAAATAAATCATCTGGCAATTAGAGAGGTGTATAATTATTATTTTTTGAGTATCTCAATAAGGTAAAAAATATAGAAAATAATGGGCATCTCAATAAATCAATAATTACTATTGAGATGAATAGAAATTACTATGGGCAATAAACACCAATACTTAAAAATAAAATTATCAGTATGCCGAATTAACTACTGAGATGAATAGAAA
The DNA here is from genome assembly GCA_007258455.2 of Sequoia sempervirens. Lineage (NCBI taxonomy): Eukaryota > Viridiplantae > Streptophyta > Pinopsida > Cupressales > Cupressaceae > Sequoia > Sequoia sempervirens. The sequence goes on from VDFB02236458.1 coordinate 8,909, forward strand.
TTATTATGTGCAATAAACACCAATACTTAAAAATAAAATTATCAATATGTCGAATTTTAGTTGGCGATGAATTTGTCATGGCCGTGAATTGTTGGCGGTGAATTTTCCATCAGTGCAAGATGCCCTTACAAAGAGAGTCAAAACTTCAAAAAGTGTTCTTGTTTTTAATTTGTTACTATTATTTGTGAAATAATTTTGTTTGGTAATATTGTAGTGGTTTTTAAAGTTTGTGTGGAAGTTTTGTGTAATTTTAGTTTTGTATTCTGCTTGAGTTATAGCTCATAAACAATAAAAATAAAATTGTTCAAAATGTCATCTAAATATTTTGTATTGTTTTTATTTTATCCGTTGACAACGATCAAAATATGGCATTTTTTTTATAAAATTAATCACTATGTTGTTGAAATTCAATCTAATGATTAAAATAGATGTTTGTTAAATACAACTGTAATAAATATATACTAAATACAATTTCAAAAGTAAAATTTAATCTAAAAAAACTATTTATAATTAATTATTAAATTAAAACCTACACTAACTTTGTCAAAACATGTAAATTCTCTTAAAATCTTTAGCTAAAAAAATAAATGCAATACCTTCTATAAATTATTTTCAGATTATTAGCATTTATGGGCAGCTGAATAAAAGGAAAGCTCTATTGGACATGATTGATGATTATCGTTAGAGGAGCCTAGATTGGTAGTTAATGCATAGTGCTGAAATAAAGATGCATAGCCATAGATTTGGTCATTGGGCCCATTTTAGCCTTATTTAAGTGAAGCATTTGCTTCCATGTGTTCATGTGCCCTATCTATGCTTTTACATCTTGCATACATGTCTACCAAGGCATTGTCTGCCAACACAATTGTCTACTAGGGCACTATGTGCCCTATCTATTTATTTTACTCTTTTACCCAACATATATGCGAACATAATTCATGAAATTGAAATCAATCAACCTCTTAGAAATTAATGTTTGTGATCTTTGCCTTTCATTATCACATTTATGTTTGTTTTATTTCATGACTACAACTTCTATGCAAATCATTAGTATTAGCCAGATGAGGGTTTCTTTTTATTTTGGTGACTCCATTGGTTAAGGATCTCTAAAAATGTTCTAGTAATTTATGAAAGCTCACAATATTCATGTGCATCTAAATATTCTATTAAATAATTCACCACTTTTGGCATGGTATTCAAATGATCCATTGCAACAACAAAAATGTCAAATTGGATTGAAGTAGTGTTGAGATCATGCCTCATTACTACAAAGATACATTTATTCTATCTTACATCATATTCAAGATGTTGCAAATTTAGCTAAAATTCATCACATCACTTCTCAAAATGTGGATCTCTAATTTCTATCTTTCTCTCTTAGAGGAAAAGAATGAGAATGGTATAGAACCTTGCAAATTGGATCAATTTCAATTTGGGATTAATTTGGTGATCTTTGTTTTAATTAGTTCCAAGAAAATATATAGACATAATATCTCACTTTTCAATATTTGAAACCATAGGAGTCTCTTATAGAATCTATGCATGATTTCATGTGATAATTGCTTGAGGAAAGAAAGGGTTTATTGCATGATTCTTAGAGCTCAAGGAGATGTAAAGAAAATTATGGATTCTGATGATCTGAAGTGATTCAAAAATTGGCACACAATCAAACCCGGAAAACTATAAATACTATCAAAATAGTTAAATTCATGTCATGTTCCTCTTCGACCCAGTGCTTCTTTACCCCAAATTTGAATAATCTATTATTGGAGAGTGTTTTTCATCAAATGGACATGCTAGATAGCAATCATGAGCATAAAATTGTCAAAATCACCAAGAATTTATTAGTCATACATGTTCTAAAGTAGAAAAGAGAATCAAATGCATGTAAAAATTATTATATTAGGTGATGATATCAATACCTTACATTTTAAATCAATTCGGGATTTTTTGAGGCTTTTTATAACAAGAATATAGAAAGAAATTGTAACTATCAAATGATACAAATCATTATGTGCACAAAAATGATATGAGGAATTAATCATCGAGAAGAAATAAAGTATAAACGAACTCATTAATTATGCTGATATATATAGTTTATTCATTGTAATAGAGAATGACCCTATGTAATTGGCACAAAAGGGTGTTACTTTATTTTACTATGAAGAGAAAAAGTGGCAAGAGACTATTAGTGATTGTATAGATGATCAAAAGATTTGCATAATTTTATAGAAGAGGACAATAATGATTTGATAGAGGACTACTTACATCTTGATGAGAAAAAGTATGTATACATGCAAAAAAATAAAGAGATTTTTTAAGAAAAGGATTTTGGGCTCAATTTAGACTCCTTGTTCGCAGATTTTCATGATCACAGTTTTTATTTCACTTGGTGAATAAAGAACAAAAGATAAGTGTAATGAATTCTATGATGTGAATTTTTAAAGCAATAGATCCTAAATCCATCATATCAAGATCACAATCAATGCATTATGTATATTTATGTGCAAAGAGATTCTAAACTATCATTGGGAGCATGGTTAATGTCAAACCCAATTTTGACATTTCCTTGAGCCATGTAGATGATGACAAGTATGAAATAAATGAGATCAATATCATGAATCCATCCATATTGAT
>VDFB02236459.1:0-11706 GCA_007258455.2 Sequoia sempervirens
ATAAAGCATACACTTGAATACACAAGTTGCCAGGTATACACTTGAATATACATAAGTCACATGGTACACACTTGAATACAATTGAACACACATAAGCCACAAAGTGTACACCTGAGTACACATGAGCCACAAACTATACATTTGAATACACTTGAATAAGAGCTTGTAGTACATACGTAGAGCACATAAACCTAGGCAATGTATGCAATCCAAACATACTCATACATAGAGGAATTACTTAAAACATGAATATATAGAGTGTTCAAGTATACTCAAATTTACTTCTATGCATGGAATAAATGCACTTGATAAAAATACACCTGAGATGCATGAAGTGTAATCATGTGCTTGGATTTCAAAAGATAATTAGGGACACTCAATCATACGCATAAATACACAACATGAAGCATAATGAAATGATCATACATAGTAGAATGCTCGCAGATTCACTCAGCAAATACAAACAGCATATACTTAAGAATGGAGTAGTCATGTATAAGAGTACATCAGTCATGAAGTGAACAAGTAAGATGCCGACCAACAAACACCATAAGTTTGGTAAACATGAAGTATAGGTGTGAATAACACATGAAGTATATACATGAGTGCATGAAGTCTCAAAGCATTCGTACGAATCGTAAAGTTTATATTTAAGTGCGAGTCACTGCAAATACACCCAAATACATTATCATGAAGGACACACCTGAATTCAGAGTCACAAAGTAAACAAGCACAAAGCCAAAGGGTATACACTTGAATACATCTCGAATTTGCGCACAATCTATCGAGTATGTGCTCAAATATGAATACAAGATCATATACACTCAAATATAGTCACAAGTCAACTTAAATACACATACAATCATAGAATATACACTCAAATACAAATGCAATCATATAGTATACACCCAATTGCAAATTCAATCACGAGTCATAGAGTATGCACTCAAATAAACACAATTGTTGAGAATACAGATACATTCACAAGTTATAGGGTGTACAATCAATTACAAATACACTTGAATCAAGTATATTGTCAGACAATCGAGAAGGGGGATTCGGTGTATCCCATACTACACCATGAACCCATCCACCATCTTGAGGTCATCAAGTATATGAGAATACCAATCAAAATAAACATTAACTTAATATGATGAAGAGCCAATAAAGCCTCTCTTTAGCTATTGCCATTATGCAATTCCTCATACAACCCATAGTTTCTTACTGAATAAATTAAATGAATGTAAGTCACTCTCAATTTATCATCTCTTTGATCATCCAATTCCCAATTGGGGCAGAGTGGATCACGCACAAGGATGCCCTTAGCGCCTCCCTCCTCAACTCGGTAGCGGTCAACAACATTTGTTGTAATGACCCGTCCCAAACTCAATAGCCCCGGAACCTTGATCATCCACATGGCGTTATCAATTATTAATGCTTGATAAATTATAGCATTATTTATATTTGGTAATTACACTTGATTGTTTATTACATTTCATTGTTGCATGCTACATATTACAAGTCACAATTACAACATGCTATGAGGATTCATGAATTCATTAAGATATTAATAGTCTGTTTATCATATGCATTAGTCCTTAAATCCATTAATCACCAATCCCTTATCAATCATTTATAACGCATTTAACAAATATTGTTTTCCAACTATATAAAGGTATTGCTGATTTAGGGCTATGAAAATGCGCACCTAAAACTTACCACTTTGATTTGCATGAACCCCCATCCAATGATGTCGCCTTCTTATGCTATGTTTAAATCGAATGATAGATCATCATAACATCATTAGTTGTCCAATTCCAAATAACATGTTAGCAATTCTATAGTAGTGACATGCATTCTCAAAATGACAATAATAAATTATAAATATTATTATGCATAAATTGTATTTATTAATCGCCTATTATGTACTCATTAGTCATTATATATTTAGGTATATTTATCAATGACATTTAGATATGCCTATTTACCATCAGTTTGATTTCCCTATTTATTCGCCAAAATAATATCACTGCTTCTTATTCAAACCTCCAATTTTAGAAGGGATATGACCTATCCCTGATCTGTATAAATCAAATGTGTTTCTATGTGTTTATAGAATATACCTTCTTCTTTGGTCAATTCGCATACACTATTTTCACAGGATGGCAGGAAAGTTGCTTTGATACCACTTGTAATGACCCCTTCCTAGACGAATGCACTTAAACCTGAATCTTGTGTTCAAAGTGTTTCTCAAAGAGACATTAGAGGTGTTATGGATAAACTTCAGTGTTAATATCTAATAAAATCAAAGGGGACATAAATAACTTATTCTTGTCAAAGGATTATTTATCACCTTCTTTCACTCACTATGAATGATACATTAGGATGGATATTAAACACCGTTCAAGACCACACAGATGGAGTTTATCAATTCGTTAAAACTCACAATATCCCAATATATACAAATAGACTCGTAAATCATAATATTCTCAAATGTATTTACAAGCATCAACTGAGATAATATTCCTAAGTCTGCTATTCTTATCTTTTGCACAATACTATCATAATCCTTACTATAATAGTACTCATACCTGATAAGTGAAGCATCCATAGATTTATATGAGTATTATATATACCTTTATGCTTGCCCATAACAATTGTGTTTTCTTGGGGTAGGGTCATTTCCGAAAGGTGGTGCCATTCGATTGTTTGATGTTCTTGTTTTTCTTCAATATTGAATCATTAACTGCACCTTGTTTCCTTTAAGTGTCAACTTGATAAACTTTTGATCACTGCATATTACATTTCTCCTAATCGTTGACCTCTATTTAGTTTCAAGGTTTGCTTAGGCACTCATCTTACCTCAGCATGGCCCTTGCTCCCTTAACTCTCATATCTCCTTACACATTCAAATTATAATAGTCGCTATCTTATAAGCATTATATCTATCGCTGTCTTCACACATACGATAGCTGGCTTCCCAATTGTTATTCGCTTTGAATTAACTATTGTCGCTACCAGTCTCCCGTGGTGATGACTTTGTATTCTCTTCTATTCTATTTGCATATCAATGTCCATATCTTTCTTCCATTTGATGTGGGCTTTCCTTAGCCATTGTTCCCTTCCCTAAATGATCTGATGTATCAGGTGTCCTTGATAATAGTAAGCACTTCAAAAATACATTCGTGGTAGCTTTAGAAGCCGCGATATCAGATGGTAACTATGACACTCAGATGCATTGATACAAAACCAACAATGGAGTATCTAGGCCCAACAACGTATCAAATATCTCTCAATATATAGTGGTTGCCTTTGTGCATATCCTTTGTCCATATTAATATTATCTCTAGCGTCCTTTATTTCAATCCCTTTGATGGATCTTTTTGAGTCCGACGATGTTCATCAACTATATAACCCTATTATTTATTGGGTACGCAAGTATTCACCTGCCAGAATATTTCTCTTATTATTATTTGTGATTTCTCCACGGTAATGGTAATGTTCGATCACCGGTCCATATTTCCGATTCTCCCCTTATTCGATGATGAAAAGGACATATTTCCATGTGTCTTCCTCCTCCCTTCGACTTTCTTCTTTAAATCCAATATGAAGAGAGACGACTTCAAAGAGAAGTGTCTTTTGCTAGCTAAAATGGATATATATTATTCATTTATTAATTCAATATTAGTTATATTTTATATTTAATATTTATATTTGGTAATTACAAGATTATTTTATATATATATATTTTTTCATTCTCCATAATAATTGTAATATTATTATTATTTTAATATTTAGAATGTTTACAATAATATTGTATCTAATATCCATGATAATGATATTATTATTATTATTATGATAATTATAGCGTTATTTATAATTATAATATTGTTTTTTTAACAATTATAATTATAATGTCAATTAAATTAATAATTTGAGATTATGCTTCTGTTGACTAGAAGGCCGCGAATGCAGGACATGAACGCAATGAATTTGTCTTTATCGAGATTCTTTAAATCTGATTCCTCCGGAGAGTCGCGTTGCTGTGCCTAATTTATCTTTTATTAAGTGTCTATCTGCATTTCATTGCCTTTTTAATTGATTCCTTTTGAATAATATATTCTTGTCTTGTTCAATGATCATAACCAGTCAATAAAAACCTCATTTGCCATCAAACTATTTTTCTATTATATTAAAAGTGACACCTTAGAATTGGAGTGCCCTTACTTTTACTTCAACTACTCTATGCGAGTTAACAATAAAATCGGGGCAGGCTCTATATTAGCGAATATTCCTTTGAGACAACGCAGCGGCTATAGTAGCTTGCAATTATTTTTTATTAGAATCAAACCACCATGTGCTCTGCGTAAAATTTCTAATGAAATCGTTAATAACCTTCATTGATGTCTATTTTCTAATTTGATTGAAAAGGAAAATACCAATTTTGGCTTAAAGGGCATTAAAATTGATGATAATCGACTTGTCTGGGAATAATCTTTCTCCCTGCGTAGCAATACTTTGGTTGCTGCAGGCAAAACATCATAATTGTTTTGCAACAATATACCAAGCTGTTGCAATGGTGCAAATATACCTGAAGCTATTGCACAGCAAGCTCTTGCAATAATGCAACAACTATTGCAAGCGAGAACTGTTCAATCTGCAATTAAGCTCCACAGCCAGAAACCACGGATGAGTTCCTCCACAAACTCCAACTAGGTTGATATTTCCTAGACACGGCACTCTAGAGTCTTCAAGTATGACGAGCTGAAATCATTTAGCTTCAGCTTCTTACCAATCTGGTAATGAGATATGAAATCCAGGTCAAGTGTGTCCAAATGCTTAGCCAACAGCTTCTTAAATAGATTTCTCAATGCCTTTTCAAGAAGCTTCTAGAAGGATATTATTTTATTCCTCAAGTGACTTTTATTATTTTATTATTTTATTTTTAAGTCACTTAAGTCACTTTATTATTAAATTAATTAAATAATAACTCATCCCTTTTGATATTATATTTTTATTGGAATAACTTGATAAATAATTAATTTAATATACCTCCAATTCGGGGACATGACATTTGAGTGAAGATTGCTTGTAAGGCTGCAACCTCAGGAATACTAGGTCTTCCACCTCAAATGTCCTCTCTATGTGCTTCTATAATGTCCCCATCTTTTGGTCATTCCAACATCTTTGGAAGCTCCAACTTTCTTGGAGAGCATCAACCTTTTCAGAATGGAGTTTAGATAGTGGTGTTGTGTTTAGGGGATCAAGATGAGTCCATTGATTCTTTTTGGGTGTAGTTTCGACATTTCAGGTGCATTCCAAACTTCTTGGTAGAATATGTTTTTTTTGGAAAGTATCAATTTTAATTAAGTTGGATCTCTAGTGAGCTTTAGAGTATATTGGCATAATGATAATTCACTTTTGGGCTATTTTATTATTTCCTTAACTTTGGGTGGATGTGTAGGAAAATAATTAAAATATTAAATAATTAATATTTAAGTTGGCAAAAGGTGAACTTAAGGACAACTTATATTAATTCTTTATAAAAGTGATTTTTAAAGTGACTTTAAGGTGCAAAAGAAAAATAAAAATACAGTCACTTATTCGGAGCTAAAGATTTATTATTAAAAAAGTAAATTAAAATTATTTCTCGAAAGTTCAAAAGTGCTTATGAAATGGAAATTGGAGGAGAAGAAGCTCATTTGGAATATTTCATTTTACTCTACTTTCTTTGTGAGTTTGAACATTGTACGTCTTTTTCGCCTTAGACAAAATCCTAAGGTAAGATTGGTTTTAGTGGTGAAAGATTCCTTCCTAGCCAATACTATGCGATTTATTTAGTGTCAGAGTGTGCAAAAAGGATTTAATGGTGGATTTATACAAGATTCATAGTTGGGTGTAATAGTTGGATGTAATTTATTGGAGGTTTGTAGGCAAAAGATAAATTATTGTTCTCTGATTTACAGGTGGAAAATATATTCATTTGCTATTATCTTTGGTGCCACCCACATGAACTGTCAGGTGCTGATTTTCGGATGCCATTAGTGAATGTTTTGTTGAGGAAGATATTATACATTGTTAGGTGTGAGGATTTTCCGGACATAGCGAAAGAGGTGGGCAATGTTGTGAACCCCCATGGCTGGTTGCTTCACACATAGGAGGCAAGGTGTTGCCTATTGGAGAGGGGTCGTGGGTTTTGTGCTGGTTGCCACCGTTCCTTGAGGTAGGCGTGAGAATAATAAGGGGTCGCATCAGTTCTTGTGTGGGGCGTGAGGTCTTGTGAGGCCACTTTGGACATAGGCGCAACCATTTAGGAAAGGTACATGAAGATTGGAAATAAATTTACACTTATTGCTGGTCATATTATTCATGGCCGTTCATGAAAATGAACATTTAAGTATAAGTGACATTTAGTTATATTTCATGTATATAGTTTCAGGATGTTTGAGAATGGTTTCAGATCTCTAGGAGTTGCAATGTGAATTCTAATTTCGGAGAATCTTATAATTTTTTAGACTTAGTCAAATTTCAATAAGCAATAGGCTTTTATCATCTTCAATAGCACCCAACCATTATTCAGTTTTGACATGTGTTTTGGAGGTCTTCTAGGTATAAACACTATTGTTGAGTAATAAACTTGCCATTTCCAATGCTGTTCATATTGCTACATCATCTTGGCACCTATTGCAAGTATATTTGGTATCTTTGGAGGTCAGAAGACTAAGCATTCTACATCTTTGTAATTCTGATTTTTGGAACAACAAATTGTATTGCTCATTTTAATTGTTTCTAACTTTATTGAAGGTTGCAAACTGTTTGACAAAATGTCCCTCAATTATCTTTGAATGTTGTGTTGTTTATGTGATTGGTTCATGATCTAAATTCATAGTCATAGCTGTTCTAAATCATGGCATTTAAAAATCCTATGTTAAATTATATGTAAAGTGTCTGACAAAATAGCAACAAACCAAAAATCAGAAATATTGCAAGTTTGGCTTCAAAATTAGTGTTAGTATCTTTACAGCTTCTGATTGACATAGAGCTCCTATGTCTTGTGCACTTGTTGGAGATGCTCCTTGGGCGTCCTCAAAATATCTTAGCTTTGCTTAACCAAGTTACTTGCTATGGAAACTTTGCTATCTGCAAACACCAAATCGGTAAAAGTCAATGCCTCATATCCCTAAACTGCCATAAAAGGAGACATACTCATCGATATGTGATGTGTCGTGTTGTAGCAATATTTTCCCAAACGCAACCATTTGATTCAAGCCATTTGTTGATTCGGTATGTAGTTCCTTAGGTAGTCTTCTATTCGTTTGTTCATGATTGTTGTTTGTCCATCAATTTGTAGATAGTAGCTTGTGCTAGGTGTGAGCTTCATACCTATCAAATTGAATAGTTCCTACCAAAAATCACTAAGAAATCTATGATGCCTATCACTCAAAATGTTGTTAGGTATTAAATGTAATGTCCCCTTCCAGTTGACATCTCTCAGTGCTTATGATTAGCCTATTGTGTGGTCCTCGTAGGCTGATATGGTGGATAGAGGGTCTTGTTGAGGCATGGATTGGCTTCAGTTATCAGAATCATTCAGTTTGGATTTTGTTTGGGGTCTTTCGGACATCATTTGCTTGAATTACTATTTTTTGGTAAGTGGAGACACTTCATTGAGCATCCACCTTTATTTTTAGCGGTATGGTGCAGTCATGTAAATTAGGTCACTTATCATCCGTGGTGGTTTGTAGTGGACCAGAGAGAGATATTAATATTTGTTGCCAAAATAAATATTAATTTCGATAAACTTATATTATAAAGTTATGAGGTAATATTATAGCTTAAGTGGCTTATTGAAGGGTGACCATCATGAAGAGAACCGCTTTTTAATTATTAATTATAATTAAAAGGGCGTCCAAACTATTGGAAAATTAAAAGAGAAATTTAAAATTTATTTAAATGATGCTTTTTTGAAGGAAGTCGACCTAAGTGAGAAGATATAAGTTTTCCTTTGAGAAGAATTGATCATTATGATATGAAAATCGATTTTAGCCATTTCCTTCCTTCAGAGAATGAAGCCAAGGGTTTTAGTTTTCTTCTGCATTGGAGAACGAGCCATCTTCAGTATTTGCAATTCAGAGGCTATGAAATATCAACTAATTTATTGCTTGCCAGTTGAATAGCTTCATTCAAAAGTTATTACATAGATCATTGAGAAGTTTTTATACAAGGTTTGATTTAATATTCATCAGGAAAAGTGATATCTTTGAGCGGTTGGTTCAGTTCATCATCTAGCACGAATTCCAAGGTTGTACGGAATTTATTGCTGCTGGTTTGGAGGCTGTACCACTCAGCTGGAAGGCCGTACTTTTCCCTTAAGCCTGGACGCATTGCTTTATTGTCTTTTTTCTTCACTAGATGGGACGCCTTGCACTCTGGGTCAGTTTGCACCAATTTCAAGGCTGGAGAAGTGTCTTCTGAGGTTGGCCGTTTTTCATCTTCACCATTAGGGGCGGCTGCAATCAGAAATCGGGTTTTTAAATATTGCAAATTGCTTTGCCTTTTTGACTGCATGTTAGGGTTTCATCATTGTAATCTTTGAGAAAGAATAATAAACCTATATGCTGTCGATTCAGAAGTCTATCTGCTTCAGTTTTTACTTTCCTGTATTTATTTAAGATTTTAGAAGCATTACCTTTCAAAATCACACTATTATTTTTATATGCAAAAACCACAAAAAAATCAAAACAAAGAAAAAACAAGCAAAAACAATCAGTTTCCGAAATCGTGAGAAAACGAGTTTCTCTGATAAATTATGCAATCTAAATGTAAAGAACAAGTTAATACTTAGGTGGGTCTAAAATCTAAAGGGATAGCAAATAAGTCGCATACTTAAGTATATCCACAACATAAATGCAATGTTACCTTGTACCTTAGGAAGGTCTGTGATGAAGTTCATGGAGATGCTTTCTTGCTTTTGATTCAGAATGGGACAACGGTTGCAACAAATCTATGAGGTGTGTGTGTTCCTTGTTTTGTTGGCATGTAATGCACTCTCTAATATGACTAAGGACGTCCTTGTTAAGCCCCTTTCATGAAAACCTTTTCCTGATTTGTTGATGTCTTTTAGTATCTTGTCTGCCTTGTGAAAGGTGACTCGTTGAAAGCTCTTGGGACCTTTTGCTTCATTTTAGATTTAGGAAGAAGGGACATTCTCCCCTTGTACAAAAATGAGTCTTTCCCTAATGGTGTAATCATAGTTGTAAAACTCAGACCTAGCAAAAAATTGGACAAAAACTTGGCAATAACTCGACAAATTTATTGAACATTTGAAAATACATATTTTTAAAAAATATTCTTCAAAAACACACATATATACTAAATTTGTAGAACATATTACTGATTTCCATCATATATGAATCAAAATTTGAGTTTAATACATATCATATACAAAAAAGCAAGTTTACCTTCTAAATACATATCAAAGTGAAGTTTCGATATCAATGAAAATTTTAAATCATAAATTTCTTCTACGACTAAAACTCAAAAGCTTTTGTTGCTGCTGTGTGGGTGTTGCTGAAGAAGATGATATAATATCCTCAATAGGAGCCTCAACAGTGATAGGATCAAGCTTTGCATGTGAGGAAACTGCCTCTACTGGCTGAGCAACACTTCTTTCTACCTCCTCATATGTTGCCACTTCCGCTTCCCATTCAGCTGCCTCCCTGTCTAAATGAGCTAACTCATCATCACTTAACTATGGTTCCACATCGACATCATCAGGCTTAGCAACCCAATTGGAGTATGGATCAATGTGATCAAGGTCAAGTGCTTCATGTAAACCTTGCCCTTGCACCTTCTCATGCAACCTAAGATAGCACTGCATGTATACAAGGTCATTCAAGCGCGTTTGAGTCAACCTATCGCTCTTCTTTGTGTGAATGGCCTCAAAGACACTCTAATTGCACTCACAACCAAAAGCACTACAAGTCTGAGATAAAATGCGAATGGCAAGCTTTTGAAGATTAGGTGTTGTGGCACCATAATCTTCCCACCACAAATCTGCAAGGATAACAATTGCCATTTATAACTTAGTAAGGATTTTAATAAAGTTAAAAATTAAAATAAATGGTAAAATAATAGTAAACACATAAATTTGTTACCTGGCTATAGAGTGTCTCTCCTACAAATACAAAAAATTGAAGAAAACAGTGCCCCTTCAACTTTCTTATAGCTTTGTAGCTCATCAAGTATGAGATCTCGAAGTTTATTATCATCAACCAATCTCTCAATACATGTGTTGAGGCCAACAAGAACCTCTACATCTGCTTTGAAAGTAGGAGAGAAATAAAACTTGTGGTTCAAATAGTAGGCAGCAACATGAATATGTTGTGGAGTTGTCGGTTACACCTCCGATCAATTATGTGCCATATGGGTTCATATTTGGTCTTGTTTGACCCATACAAATGTTGAATTGCCTCTTTGGCCTTATCCATGGCCTCATATAGGCACCCCATGGGGTTTTGATCCCCATCCACCATTCGTAGAACTCAAACCAACGGTTCTCACACCTAAATATCAAAAATTAACAAAAATCAGCGAATTGTAATATTAGAAAATAGAAAAATAAATCATCAATTGAAGTTTGAAAACTTACATTGATGACCTCCTCCATGACTTTGGCAAATCTATCATAAAAAATAGTCTTCACGACCTTCTCTGCTTCAACCTTCCTACAATAAGGACTCTCCAACTATCTTTCACTCACAAAATGTGCTTAAGGCTGGGCAATGTATCTAAAATACTCTGCAAGGTGAGGAAATTAGTAGCAAAGTGTGTGACTCTTGATTGCATGAGATCCTTATCATCAGTGTGCTCTCTCATGAGACTTAGGACCCATGTGTGGTTGTAGATGTACTTCGTGATATTCCTTCCATCTTCAACCACATTCTTCACCCAACTTAGTTTCTCTATGTCCTCAAGGAGCAAGTCAAGACAGTGGGCAATACAAGGGCTCCAAAATAATGTCAGATGCCTCGCCTCTAGAAGTTTACTGGCTGCCACATATGCAATTGCATTCTTGATCACAATTTGAATGACATTTTGAACTCTCATTTCCATCACCACCTCATCCAACATGTTGCACAAGGTCTTTGCATTTTTTATTTCATTGGAGGCATCAATTAATTTTAGAAATAATAGCTGTCCTCCTAAAGCCACTAAAAGGTTGATGAGTGCCCTATTTTTGCCATTTGTCAACCCATTATATAATATGGTGCAACCTTTCTTTTCCCAAATTCTTCTTTGTTCCTCCACTAGTCGACGTGTGTTTTGGACCTCATTCTGCAATAATGGCCCACTCAACTCATGATGACTTGGGGCCTTGAACTCCTTACCTGCCACGATCAATGCATTGACCAACTGTTCCGAATAAGAACTAGAAGCAACATTGAACGAAATATTATATTGTAGTACCAAAATCTCGCACATGCCAACTTTTCCTCATGTTGCAACTCTCTATTCCATGCATACCTTCCAATGAAGGTTGTGCACTAGGAGTATTACGAGGAATAAAAAAGCTATAACTGTGGCTGCCCACACTTTCTGATCCTCGTATCTGTGGCCCAATACAAGAAGAGCCCCCCATATCTCTATGTGACCTTGTATAACTGAAATCTAGGATTGAGGCTGCCATTGCCTCCGTTCTCTTTT
>VDFB02236464.1:0-21182 GCA_007258455.2 Sequoia sempervirens
TGCATCAGCATGTCTTGCAAGCTCATGACAATCCTTTATTTGAAGTTGGTGCTAACGAGTTTCATGATAATCCTTTTTTTTAGATTAATGAGGAAATCTCTTTAGACACTAATGTTGACGGGAGGAATTCCAGCATTTTCTTCCAGCAGCGGAATGACGATACATGAGTTGCATAATTAAGGGGCAATATTACATAGTATTGGTGGTGTTGGAGTGTAATGTTCCCATTTTGGCCATACGCTCTTCTGTGACTGAAGCCTATTTCCGGAAATAGGCTATCAGTCACAGAAGAGCGTATGGCCAAAATGGGAACATTACAGTCCGCCCTTCCCAAAATTGCTTGTCCTCAAGCAATGTCACAACACTCCCAACTGATCCCACCAAACATATAGGATCTCGGGGTCCCATGTCCATCTCTGAAAAACACCACCATGCTCATGCTGCACTACTCTGATCATACAAATGAAATCATTGCACCACAACTGCGCAAACCATCCTTGCAACCTCAAAGAGATAACATGCCTGAAATTCAAACTGAAAAACATGGAAGGAATGGAATCAAAATCAAGTAGCATTTCATGCCCAATAAACTCTAAGGAATTAACATTTGCAATGTCAATGTCAATCACCATATTGCGAATCAAAAAGAATAATCTAATCAACTCAAAAATATTCTTATCAACATAACTCCTCAAAGCAACAAACCGAGTCACCACAGCAAGTGTGTCTCCATCATAGCTAATTGCAAAGGGAAAAACAGCTCTTTGCAAAGCCATTGTAGCCGCATCCTCAAAACTCCACAAGGATGTATAATGCCTCCCCTGAGCAACTCTGACATATTCAAGAAAATTTCTAAAAACATCAACCAATCTCTCCACCAAAGTCTCAAAAATTTGAACCAAATCAAGCAAATGTTCGCTGCCCCAAACACTAGTGCAAAAGATTGTACAAAGAAAGCCACCGAGAAGTAACTTGAACACCATCCAATAATAATATGAATCACTATGAAACACCATTACCGACTTTTGAAGCCAAAAATCATCACTGATAAAAGATTGTGAAAAGAAAAAATGAGTGTACCAACCACCCATGAAATATGAAATGAACCACTTAAAGTTTGATTTTAGGAAAATCAGTGTGCAAGGAATTGAACAGCTGCTGCAACACTGAAAATCAGCGTCCATAATAGCACAACTGCTCATGCCCAAGGCTGGAAACATCCTTTCAAGAAACTCCAACCCAACATTAAACCTTCCTTTGTTCGAAATATCTCTCCAATTCACCAGTTGATGACCAAAAATAACCATCAAATGCTTGGTGAAGATGGGGACAACATCAAAGAATCTGAAAATTGAATCCTTATCTCTCCAAATAACCCTCTTTCTACTTGCAACAATCCCCCTCAAGCCATGTTGAGAAGTCCAATCATGAATTCCCAACAAAAAATAAACTCCAACACATTGGGAAGAATTCCCAACATAATTCCAAGAGTTATAGTGAAAGACTCGTGCACACCAAACCATGTAACCAACTACAACCATCAATGCAAAGTTTGAACATTTCGTGACCAACATTTTAGAATAATCACTAATCCTCAATGCACAATCTAGAAACCAAAGGGCCAAGTCTGAAAATTCTCCCACAATTTGATGCATCTCTCCAAGACCTGACCTCATCAACCATCTTAAGATAGGTGGTACTCTTCCATTGGTTAATGTTGAGTGAAAACCAACCAATTCAAGTTTGGACTCAATTAAATGCTCATTTACTATCCATCCCAAGAGAGTGTTGCTTGACATATAGAATGGATCCACCAACATTATCTTATGCTTGACTATAACATTATGCATGTCAAAAACATAAAACTTCTTACCAATGCCATCCACATAGAAATTGTCAATCACCTCATAATTTAACAAATCATGTGAAAATTGTGGATTGTTGTACACAATCATAGAAACAATATTTCCTTCATCCCTTTCATTGGTGTCTTCATAGAATTCATGCACATCTTCTTCAACTTGAAGATGCCCATCATTAGTTGTTGATCCATAGAATGTAACGTGTTGAATACCACACACATCACCAGTCATCACATCTAGCTCATGGCTGCAAGCTATCCCTTCAAGTGGCAAAGTCTCTTCCCAACTCAAGAGTTCACACTCTTGATGTACTTTCCAATCACCATCAACATATGGGATCACCTTGGTATTATGCAATGTGTCATCATTATGGAGTTCATTTATTCCTTCGACTATTTGCTTCATCTCCATAATCCTTGTATTAGCTTCTTGTTCCTTAAGTGGGGCTGCAATAGGTGATTGATTTTCTGTTTTGGATAATGAATGATGAGCTAAGGTAAGATCAACGCAAAGCCTATCAACCTCTTTCTCCTTCTCTTGATAGGCATCATAAGTCTCCTCTGCAAACGTACTAGCATTATCTCTATCTGAGAGCAAGTGCAAATAATCTGTCTTTATTGATTCCAATGCTTCTTTGATGGATTACATATTGGAAAGAGTGTCTCCATCCTTAACTCCACTTTGTCTCTCTTCAGACTGAAACTTCCAATAGGGTCTCCATCCTTAACCCCACTTCTTTGAGCGCGAGATATTGATGGGTTACAAGCTGAATACTTGAAATGGGGATTAGAGCTCTTGGCACCACATATCAAAAAGATTTTCAATAGGGTCATTCAACATGGTTTCCCAACAAACTGGACCACGAGTGTTGTTATCCCTCTCCACAAGAGTGGGGATGTCAACAACCCGTCAAACTATCGCACCATAATGATTAACCCTCTTTTTGGGAAGCTCTTTGGGAGCATGGTGGAGCGAAGAATCAGTCGTTGGGCTGAGAAGGAGGGTAAGAGGGCGAAAGGGCAAGCAGGTTTCAGACCAAAACATTCTACTATTGACCACTGCATTACCCTCAGGCACATGGTTGAAAAAGTTTGGGATAAACAGGGTGGCGAGGTTTTCTGTTGCTTCGTTGACTTCAAAAAGGCTTTCGATACTGTCCCTAGAAATAAACTTTGGGACAGAATGGAACAACTTGGGATTCCAGTAAAATATAGGGCTGCTGTCCACAGGCTTTATGAGCAGGTGGGGGCCAAAATTAGAACAAAGGCAGGTCTTTCCGAGTGCTTTGGGAGTGACATTGGAGTCAAGCAGGGCTGCCCTTTGTCCCCTACTTTATTCGGGCTATACATAGACAAGTTAGAAGAATGGTTGGACAAACGGGGAGGTGATGGTGTTCTTTTGGCCACTTATGTGATCAAGTTGTTGTTGTATGCGGATGATCTTACTTTAATGGCAAATTCTGAAAATAGTCTTCAAGAGCACCTAAAAGCTTTGGAACTTTTCTGTCAAGATGTGGGGATGCAGGTCAACATCAGCAAGACCAAGGTCATGATATTTACGTTGAAAAGAGCCAAAAAACAAATAAATTTTGAGTTTGAGGGAAACACTTTGCAGGTGGTGAATGAATACAAATATTTGGGACTAGATTTTTGTAACAATCTCAATTGGGAGGCGTGTAGGACGAAAAGAATTCAAGGGGGTTGGAAAGCTCTTTACCTACTCCAAAATAGATGTAGGTCAGCTGAGCTATGGGATTGGAGAACAAAAAAGAAGCTTTTTGGGCTGCTTGTTACCCCGGTGGTTCTTTATGGTTGCGAAGTTTGGGGCAGCAGCACGTCAGCTGTAAAATGGAAACAAATAGAAAGACTTCAAAAACACTTAATCACAAGTAATTTCAAAATAAAAAATACGGTCCCTTATGAGATTGTTTTAGCTGAAGCTGGGGCCTTTCCAATGGAAATGGCAGCGTTAATTCGCTTATTAGGCTATTTGCAAAGAATAGAGAATATGGAAGAGCATCGTTGGCCCAAAATTGTGGTGGAAGAAGAATTAACTAGAAGGAAGAACACGTGGATGAAACAAAATGTCAAGTGGATGGGAAAATGGGGGATCAACATACAAGAGTGTCCAAGCAAAAAAGTCGAGATGAAAAGGTATGTAAAAGAGAAAGTCAAAAACACCATGTGGTTGAAGCAACTTGGCCGGAAGAGTGAGCACTATGTTCTGCATTTTAATCCTACTTGTGATCATGAACAAAAAGTTTACATAGGGGCAGATATAAAATGGAAGGCTAAAATGTTGATAGCTCAATTGAGAACTAGCTCACATCGTTTGAGATGCGAAACAGGCAGATGGAAAATACCCAAAGAGGGGTGGTCGGATAGAATCTGTTGTTTCTGCACTTCGGGTTTAGTGGAGACAGAGTGGCACTACGTTATGGAGTGCCAAGCTTATGAGGACATCCGATATTGTTACTCAGATTTGTTAAAAGTCAAATCATTAGCGGCTTTGTTTGAAGAGGAAAAGATTGATAAAACAGCAAGTTATTTGACCAAAATTCACAGTAGAAGAAACAAAATCAGCAAAGAGATTGAAAACAACAGCGGGTAGTTTGGTGCAGCGGTTTTGTTGTTTTGGCAAAGGCGGTTTTCCGGTTTTTATCTCTTGGGTCCCATAGACTGGCTGGTCTCGCGGACGTAATTAAAATCATTCATTCATTCATTCAATAGAGTTCTTCAATGAAATGGTGTGTGCTATCAAATCTTGATAACACCTTAACAATTTTCTCTTATGAAACCAATAAATTATCCTTCAAATCTTGCAGCTCTTTAGGCCTTTGATCATAATCAGCAAAGAGGCTTTGCTCAACAAACATTAACTTTTCTGATTTGCTTTCAAGATTTTCAAAATCAGCTTCCTTACTATCCTCTTTACTACACAATTCTTGAATAGAAGGTTTGTCAGCAACTTTTACAAACAAATTAGTATCTTAATCTTGACCTTTCACGTTCTCATACTCTTCTTGTGTGTAATTCTGAAAGGCATCCAAACCATTTGCTGATTTTAAAACATTCTTCTCTTCAACGTAAGGATTCACATTCACATTAGCCTTTGCTGCAACTTCTCCAAAGATCACTTCATTGCTTGCAACACAAACTAAACTTTGAACTTTATCAAGATCAAAGGCGAATTTATCCCTCTCTGGTTCTTTATCATACCTTGGTGACATCACGGCCGGATCCCAATTGTGAAAGGTTTGATTGTAATGATCAACAAAAAAGAGATCATCATGCTCCTCTTGGATTGTTTACTCTTTGAATATTTTACTATCATTATGATGAGCATAATGATCAACAAAAAAGAGATCATCATGCTCATCATGCCCAATAACTCCCATGTCACTATCATTGTACTGAAAAATTAAAGTCCTCAAAGCTGGTTGCTTTGAATATTTTATCTTCTTTTCTTCATTGGAACTATCATAAGTAGATGTGTTGCTGTTTTTGTCATTAGCATCATCATACATACCCAAGAAGTCTTCTTGGTCACTTATCATAATTTCTTCATAAGGAATCCTTTGGAAATTTGGGTCAGCAACAGGTGAAGAATTATCCATCACCAAATCTTCAACATGATTCGATTTGAACTCAATCGAATCATCATAAACATTATCAACATGAAGGTGGTCATAGGCTGATTCAATGAAACCACTAGCATTTCCTTCAATTTGTTCTTCTTTAGCGAACTCAACCCACACATTGGTACAACTGAAATCTTTTGTGAAGTCTTTTGTCTCAAGCTCTTCATCGGATGAATCCTCATTAGGACTCAAGACTGCTGTTATGCTCTTTTTACCAAAGCAATCTTCAATATTTCCCATCTCATGCAAGTCTATGGGTGTATTTTGGGACTCTAACTTAATCTCCTCATTTGCCAAGGAATCTTCATCAAGTGCCCTATCATTTTGAGGCAAAATGTGCACCTTGCTTGTGCCATCTTCAACACTAGTTGACTGATTTCTTTCTTCAACTTGCTTATTTGTGGGCTGCAAACCACAAACAAGCACTTCTGCTTTTTCCTTCCTTGATCCTTCAACCAAGGCTTGTTCTGCTTCTCTTTTAATTTTTTTCTTCATCTAGTTGACCACACCCAATTTTCCAGGTTTCTTAATAAACACACAATTCAAGTAGCAGTCAAAAGAAACATCATTCTTAAACTCATTAGACATATTCTGATATTCCTCATGGAGTATGGAAGCCTCATGTTCACATTGCCTCTTGTACTAACATTCTTCATTGAGTCTTGTCTCCGCAATGGAAGGTGACCTTGCCAAACTTCTTTCCTCTTCAGAAGCCTTAATCACATCTGTCTTCTCATAGTTCCTAAACTTCAGAAAACATAGCATCTTTGGAATTGCTGAAAACTGAAGCTAAACTCGGTTCTGACCTCTGGTGTAAAATCTGATTTATCTGTCACTCATCTGACAGCTGAGCTCTGATTGTCACAGGATGCCAGGATCTTGGCTCTAATACCACTGAACTGCAAACGATTGAATTGCTGCTAGACAGATACTGCCAAAAGATAGACTTGCTAAAAATAGCAAACTGCTATAAATAGTAAGTCTGCACAACATCCTCTGAACGCCAACTGAGCAGTATCCGAAAGAGGAAACCCTAATTTGCACAACTGAGTAGCCTACGGATTCTCAGAAATAGGCTAAATCCAAAAGAAGAGCGTATGGCCAAAATGGGGACATTACATGGAGAGGCTTCTTCCATGCCTCCATTCCGCCCTAGTGCTAGAGCTTGTGCTAGTGCTTCTTCTAGTGTTGGTGCTACTAGTAGTGCTTATGTTGCCGCTAGCGCTAGTGGTAGTGGGAGTTTTAGCATTGGTCCTAGAGTTCGTAATTCTAGGATGGATTCATATTTTGTGCCACACTACTCTTGGTTCCCAACGGTCACTTGAGAGCAAGGGTTGGAACAAGGAGGCATGGGATGCAGCCAAACAATCAATTGCAAACTTCTGGTACTATTACACCATTCCATTACATACAGCCAGGTAATTACTTCTTTTTTGATTGTTTTAAAATATATAGTTTGATAATTGATTCTTTGTCTCATGAATTTTTATATTTAGAATCTAGATGTATGTTGAATTCAAATTCAAAGTTAAACTCTCCATTTTACAATACTTATCTTATTTAATTTATTTATGACATGATTTAGGTTTCCTTTTTGGCAAAATATGGTTGATGCCATAACTACTTGTGGGGTGGGGTTAAAAGCCCCTACTGAAGATGAATTAAAGTGCCCACTTTAGAGTCAAAAAGTGGCTGATGTAAAAGCCCAAATAGAAGAGCAGCACTTGCTAAGGAGCAAGAAGGTTGCACCATCATGACCGATGGTTGGACCGATAGGAGAAATAGGACGTTGCTCAGTTTTCTTCTTTCCTCCGCAAATAATTGTACTTCCCTCAATACATTGAATACTTTGAAATTTGAATTTGATTTAGTGATTAATATTTGTAATTTATGTTTTTTTTAATTTATTCAATCATTGATTTTGATTCTTCTCCAGGTGTCACAGTGTTCATCAAGTCCATTGATGCTTCCACCCATGTAAAAAATGCCGCATACCTTTGTCAAGCTTTAGAGGAGGTCATAGTTGAGGTGGGCAAAGAGAATGTGGTTCAAGTGGTGATCGATAATGCAGCAAATTATGTTGCTACTAGTAAACTATTGGTGGAGAGGCACCCAACTATATTTTGGACTCCATGTGTCGCCCATTTCCTTGACATCATATTGGCGGATCTTGGCAAGCTTGAATCAAAACATGTGTGGATATGGCCAAAAATAGTTGCAAATTTGTATACAATCACACATGGGTCCTTAGCCTAATAAGGCAATACACCGGGTTGGGGGAGTTGGCTCGTCCTGGCATCACTAGGTTTGCCACTAATTTCATCACATTACAATCCTTGATTCGGTCAAAGGTAGCTTTGAGGCGTATGTTTGTTGGTGAGGAGTGGACTTCATCATCCTATGATACGACTGCTACAAGGATTGATGTGGCAAATTGCATTTTTGATGAGCCAAGCTTTTGGACACCTGTTGCAAAGATTGTGTAGGTAAAATTTAATTCTACATTATGGTTTTATTTTTATTCAAATTTTTCTTTTATTTATTTATTTTCGTTCACACTTACTCAGGTTAATGTTTCACAATATTTGCAATTCACCGAGCCCTTGGTAGTTCTACGAGTTGTTGATGGGGAGAAGCCCGTAATGGGCTACATATATGAGGGCATGGATAGGGCCAAAGAGACCATTAGATCAGTCTATGGGGGATCTGAGGATAAGTATCGTCCCATTTGGGAGATCATTGATAGGAGATGGCACCACCAACTTCACAGGCCCCTCCATGCAACTGCATATTTCCTAAATCTGGCCTTCCAATTACTTCATGATTTCCATGCGGATGATGAGGTTCTTGGTGAGCTCTACTAAGTGATAGGGTGGATGGCACCTGATGTTACTACATAGATAGTCCACAAGATAGACGCATTTATTGTTGCACAAGGAGACCTCTTTGCACGTCAAATGTGCAAAGATAGTAGGACAACATTAAAGCTAGGTAAAAATATATTTAAGGCCATAATTTCCTCTTTCTATATTATTATTAAATGTTTGGTGCAAAAACACCAATCCTTCAGAAGATTGCCATTCGTGTATTGAGCCAACCATGAAGTTCTTCTAGTTGTGACCGCAATTGGAATATGTTTGAACACATACACTCCAAGAGGTGCAATAGACTGTCCGTGGAGAGGTTGAATGATCTAGTGTATGTTCATTACAACCTTCGTCTCAAACACAAGTAGACTTTTGACCATGACTCCATCCTAATCACGCTAGAGGAGGTCGATCCAAAGTCTAAGTGGATCACTAAGGTTACAAATTCGGTCTTTAGTGACAGGCAGATAGAGAAGCTGAGGCTATAGCCATGGCAGAGGAGGATAGAGCACGAAAGACATAGCCACAATTGATGTTGGTGAGGGTGGTTGTAATGTCCCCTCCTAGCCTCTGACCAGTGGAGATGTCCATTAGCCTATTCCAAATTTCCTATAGGCTAAGTGGAGTTGGTAAGGGAAATCAGAACCAATCCTTTCTGTGGACGTTTTTCAGTATTCGGGTAGGACTTTCTATTTTTAGCAGGGGGCCATTTCCATCACTTACTATTCTTACTAAGTAGCAGTGTTCTTCAGTTTTGTACCAATTTGGGTTTTCAATGTACTTACTATTTTTAGCAATTACTAAAAATAGTAAGCCTATTTTTGATAACTGGTCCTGGTCAGGCTTCATCAGTAGTGTCTTTCCAGTTTGGGCGTTGGATTTTGCTAAGGTTTGATTTATTTAATATTTGTATTCCTCACTTAAGACGTTTTTATGAAGTTACTTTATACTTAAGTTGAGGGGTCAGAGGGTCATCGAAAAGCACCTTGGTGCCTAGTTTAATCACTAAAGTTGTTTTTAAAGCAACAAAAGCGTTTTTGAAGGCTGAATAGTGGTACGCCCAAGGGAGACATAAGGGGAGTTAAAAACATATTTTAAATTAAAAAGCAAATGAGAGAAGGGTGTGGCTTTTTGGAGGAAAGGAGAGTTTCAAATTTGGTCGCCCTAATTCTTCATTGACTCTTTATAACCTCATTTTGAGTCTCATTTGTTCATCTCTCAATTGGTTGCATAACACGATGCTACTAGATTTTTCTCCAAAGGTCTAATACGCATGTTGAAGATGAGAACCCTCTTCACTTGGGAGTTGGTTTCAGTAGTGGGAGATCCACCCTAGTCAATTTGGATGTGATTCCACTCAGGGGTCACCTTGTGCTTCACAGATATTCTAATTTTCAATATTTTGGCAAGCAAAGATGAAGATAGTCGAATATTTTTGAGGAGATGATTTGGGTTTCAGCATGTGGAAGCTTGCCCTTGGTTTTGGTTTGGTTTGGTAATCATCTCCCAGTTGGTTTTCAAAGGTTCGAAGTAGTTTTCTAAGTTTTTTCTGGAATTTATCATTACCAAGGTAGAAATAGATAAATCATTCATAGTTTCATTTTGGCTTGAGCTATCAATTTGGGTATTGGTTCTTTAGAATCTCCTCTTCAAGGCGCCCCATATCATATATTCACTTGCATTTATTGAGTGAGGACTGATTTACTAGACCCAATCGCCCAGCCTAGGAGGTTCGCCCCCGTTTGGCATTTCTGGATAGTTTAGAGGCTGTTGTATAGGTCAGAATCTGCACTTTAAGGGGGTTTTGTGAGCAGCTGCTTTTGGTGAGTTCTCAAGTGGTTTGATGCCCCCAAGTTGGCATTGAAAGCATTGCAATTCTAGAGCTTATTATCTGCTGTTTGAAGGCATTTACCAACTCTGATCTGAATATCAATAAATCTGATTTCTTCTATGAAAGTCTGAAAAAATTGATACTGTATTGAAAGAAATATATTCTGAAAGTTCTTTATAACTTTATTTTTGTACTTTATGTTATCTATATATTATGCATACTTTAAAACAATGAATGACATATGAAAACCAAACAAACATCAACAAAACATTCCAATCAGCAAAACAGAAAACAAAAAAAAATCAGGGGCAGACATTACTGTGGCATGGAGTCACAGCAAGAGACTATGGCTAAAGCCGCTATATCATCCAAGACCCACCTTAGACACCTTTGTACGAACAATGCAAGCTCCTCTGAGCCATAGGCTTATAGTTATTGTTTTTATATTTAATATTTGTTTGGAACATTTGATGTCATGGATTTCATATTCCATGAGTTTTGTATAAATTTGACTATATTTATATATCCAAGTATGCTATTTCCTTCAACAACTCAGCTACAATTTGTGTTTATACTTATGTGATCAATGTATGTACTGGTCCGGCCTGTTCAAAAAACTCCTCAATATGTTTTGGCACTAAATCTTTTGCCAATCTACCAACTTATCATCCCAAGCATTTTGTCAAACAATTTGAATGAAGTTTTGAATTTATTTCTCAATTTAATTTTAATTTCTAAAGAGTACTCAGTTTGCTGATTCCAATCAATTATTACCATTCCAATTGTCGTGAATTGATATTCATCACATACAATGTAAACACTGATGATAATAGCGCATTTTCCATATAATAACTTTTATCATGAATTACCAGCTATTGATACTATTCAAAACTGATGACTGAGTTTAAACAGAAAATTTAACATTGACTCAATTGAGATTTCTTTAAAAAAAAAAATGATACAACACAAACATTATCCTGACATGGAACCTCCAGATATTCTCGAATTATTCAGCTCTCATCTCCTATGGTCATTAGATAAACTCAATATCCAAGACGCTGAAGCTAAATAACCTGAGACCAAGAATGGTGCCAGGAATGTGTATAGCACACCACTGAGTTTCAAACCTGACTTCACTCCTTCACTTCAGCAATTCAAGGAACGTCTTGCTATGTTTCCGTCCAAACTGGAAGAGTGAATCCCGTTAGTGGCTAGACTTGCACAGCTAATTTATCCCACCACTGAATTATGTTATCGGTTCTTCAAGTGCATAGATGGCTCCCAAGCTATATGTCTAAACCGCTCCACTCCACAAAATGTCACAAAGGTTTCGATTAATATTCACTGACTTTGAATTCTGACGAATGCATTAAGAACCCAAATTAAAATTGCCAAAAAGTATGATAAACTCTCGTTTCCATAATTTTTCTTTTAAGACGTTAGCGGCCAACACAAATAACTTCTGGAATGAACCATAGCAAGTTTTGAGGCCTTAATAAATTCACAACTCTCAAAAATTGAACAAAGAAGCCTCCCAATTATGGATCACAAACATATCCTTAATCCAAACCACCTTAATTTGTTCTAACAATCAATAATCTTCAACTCATCTATTCCTGCTATGGCAAGGGGTAAAGCTGAACACAAAATTAGTCTTTTAAAGTACAAAATTTTGTCCAAAACATCATCGCTGAAATCCAAGCAAGACCCTATGTGGTTTTGAAATATCCCCCCTAGTTTTTTTTTTTTTAATTTTCACATACAAAAGTGCACCCGTTAAGGTTAGCTCAATAAACATAACCAGCTAATAGGGAACCCTTCACTTTTTCTTCACCAAGATCCCGATGTGGACGAGGTGAAAGCATACGGTGCACGGGGATCATTAGATGAATACTAGAAATAAAAGTACAATGTTGTAGGCGGCTAGCCAGCCATTCCGAAAGTAAATGTTGAAAAGTAAAGTAGGTGGACAACCGACCATAAGGCCCGACCACTCATTCAGTGGGAGTGATAATAACAAACTGAAAAGTAAACAACTCGACCACTTATTCAGCAGGAGTGAGATGTACAAAATGAAAAATGTTGAAAGTAAAAGGCTGATCAGTACTACTTAAATCAGTGTTACAATATGCTCTCACACAATGATATTATGATGAAACATATCTCTAATCAAACCAAATGAATTGCAATATTCCTTGTTACAATTTATGAGTGTAAACACTAAGGAATTACAGCAATTAGCTGCAATAACCAGGTCTGATATAAACCTACAGCAAACTGAAAATCGAACCACCAAAGTAAGAAAACACCAATATGCATATATCTCTACCAAAACAGCTCAGTTCTTCTCCAAACTGAAAGCAAATGAACATTAGAAGCAAGGCATACAAAAAGCATGAGAAAGACAAGACCAATCAGCACTCAAGAGAAAGCCACGATTCCCAATGCTTGGCCACAAGATAAGGCGGCCACTAGAAGAGGGCGACCCATTCTAGAAAATCAACCCCTCCAAAATAAAATCTGAAACTTAAGAAGAAGGTGCGCCCAGAGCATAGGAAAACATGGAGCAAATACCCAGAACAACCAAAAATTCACAAAAGGAGCAATGACCAAAAACATGCTTCAACCAACCACAAACTAACAACTTGAAAACAGAAAATATCATCATAACATTCAACTGTGAACCTCTATGTGCAACCTTTGGATGAAGAAGCAATCTCAATCAGCTAGGTGTTATCTTTAAAACACGAAACTAATATTAGCTAGGAGGTATGCATTCCTCGAAGCAAAGGGTTTGAAATCATTTTAGCAGCACTTCATTGTAATAAGTAATGAAATGCCAAATGATGGAGCCAAGCCTTGCTTAAATAGAATTTTGTGATGACCTTTCAAATTCCTCCTTTTCCCTCCAAAAGTGGACTCCCAAGCATATTTGAAATATTAAATTCAAAATACATCTTTTTCCTCCAACTCCCTAGCCGTCCCATGCTTAGGCAAATATCATTACATTTCAAATTATTAAAATGCCTCAAATGTGGCATCCAACTCTAAGGCCCACTTTTAAAAACAACATGAAGTTACTCAACTAGGCCAAGGAGCCAAAAATGATATTAAAATATTAAAATGACATAAATAATTCACTTTGCCAAAACGAGCCCAAAAGTGCTCAAGACCAAAATACCAATTCTGCTCTTGCCCGAAATAGAAACTGCAGTGAATTGTTGAACCGTTGCCAAACATAGCACTGCCATAAATAGCACTTACTAAAAACAGCATACCGCTAAAAATAGTAAGTGGTTCAAAACTCTTTTTAACCACAATTTGGGCAACTATCATAACTTACTAAAAATAGTAAGTCTGGAAAAGACCTCTGATACAGACGCATGTTACATCATTATAAAGTTCTCTGAAAACCCACAAAGACCAAGAAACCTCTCTACAAAACAACTACATGCAAACCCCTGAAAACACAAAAGAAACCTCCAAGCAGTTGGAAACCCTAATTTCACTTCCGACAGGCCTACGGGTATCTGGAATAGGCTGACGGGCATCAGAACTGACTACTGCTGAGAAGGGGACATTACAGGTTTCTCCAGCAATCAACCAGGGTGGATCTCTCACCACTAGAGTTAATCTTCTCTTAGAGGGGTTTCATCCTCTAAAAGGTTAAATTGAACCGCGTTCAACCAACAAAAACTATTTCCCAAAACCAATCCAAACTGCCTACAATGAGTTTACAACAATCTTTTATTCTTTCCCACTTCGAAACTCTCGTGTCTCCTTGAATTCTCATCCTTTTTTATTTTCACCTTTATTTTACTTCCTTTGAGAATTCTCATAAAAGTAACTTTAATTTATTTCTAGGGAAACCCGGGGATGCATAACCCCCCGCCCCCCAAAAATCCCCGTCCCTATCCCCACGGTAGGGGACCGTCCCTTTTTTTGCATTTTTTTTATGAAATGTCCCCAAAACGGGGAGATGCTATTGACCCGATGGGGGACGGCTGACTGGTCCCAGGGACGGCCAAGGAACGGCTGAGCCATCTCTCGACAGTCCCAGGGACAATTAGTCGTCCCCCAAGTCTTAAAAAACTTTTAAAATGAAAAAAAAAAACTTAAAACAAAAAAAGAATGCCCCTGCCTACGTGGCATGTGTGGGCCCTATTGGTTTTCACTCCTTTATCAAGAAGAAAAGGCCTCTCTAACCTCATTTTATGCATTTGTTTGTTTGAGCAGCCAAGGGTTTGAGAGCAAAAGAAGTTGCAGCCATTGAAGCAGGAGCAGCAACTTGAAGGAGGAGAGGAGGTTGAAATTATTGTTGTTGGGAGTGCAAATCCACCAAATAGGTATGCATTTTCTTTCCCTTTTCTTTTTTTTCATTTTTTTTGCAAAATGTGAAGCATACATTGTCTGATTTTTTTTATTTTTTTGCTTTTTCAGTTGGAACTTGTATTCTAAAATAAAAAACATGACCAGCAGTGAGGATGGGAGTGATAGTGAAGTTGTAATGCAAATTAGAAGGGAAAGTGGTGGGGGTGGTAGTAGAACTAGAGAGCAAAGAAACACAATCCAATGCCCTTCAATAACCAATATCAAGACCATGGAAGACTATGCAAAACACCCATTAGACAAAAAAAAAAAACCATTCCTTCAATATGTTACACCCGTGGGTGAAAGTCAAAAAAATTCAAGGGGGAGTAGGGTGTGGTTTTGCCATGTTTGTGAAAAGGAATTTAGGGGCAGCTATACAAGAGTTAGGTCTCATTTTTTCGGTGAGGTGGGCCATGGAGTTAGAGTGTGTCCTGCATTGACAGATGAGCTATTTTTAGAGTGCCAAAAAATTCAAATGGAGTTGGATGTTGGGGTTCAAGGTGGGTCTCCATCTTTCCCAAGTTCACAATCATCTATGCCTACTCCTAGTCCTTCAATGGTTGGTAGTACTGGAGTTTCCTTAAGAGGAAAGAGGAAGGTGATTGGTAGTGGAAAGGTAGCCTCAATTGAGTCCATGTTTAATAACCAAGCACAAGAAACCACTGAATCCTCAATTGCCAAATTCTTTTATGCCCATGCCATCCCATTTCATGTGGCTCGTTCCTCTTATTTCAAACAAATGGTGAAAGACATAGCCATTGTTGGTCCTTCATTCATACCCCCTAGAGATCATAAGCTACGCACCACCCTCCTAGACAAAGAGTACTCCAAAGTAAATGAGTTAATGGAGGAGATGAGGCAAACGTGGATGAGGACGGGGTGCTCTATAGTGACGGATGGGTGGACTGATTGTAGACGTCAGCCACTCATCAATGTTATAGTCACATGCTCTACTGGTTCTTATTTTCTTAGAGTCGTAGATTGTTCAAGGAGACGTAAGGATGCAAACTTCCAGTTTTCTATTTTGAGAGATGCCATAGAGGAGGTTGGGACTGCAAATGTGGTGCAGGTGATCACCGATTCGCACATGTGCAAATCAGTTGGATTGATGGTGGAGGGTACTTACAAGCACATATTTTGGACCCCATATTGTGTTCATGCATTGAACAATGCTTTGAAAAACATAGGGAAGTTGGATTGGATGAAGCAAACGATGGCAGAAGCTAGAGATATTCAGATGTTCATTTGCAATCACCACACCTCACTTGCTCTCTTCAGAACATTTTCAAAGAAGAAGTTTCTCAAACCTATTGAGACAAGGTATGCCATTTACTTCAATTTGTATTCATAATCTGATTTTGTTTTAACTTTTTATTTTTTAATGAATCATTGAATCAATGAATGTAGATATGCCACATACTTCATCTTGTTGGAGAGGATGCTTGAGGTTCATGAGCCTCTACAACTGATGATGGTCAATGCAAAGTGGACTAGATGGCCTAATGCAGGTTCTACTCAAGGAAAGACCATCAAACAAAAGATCCTCGATGACAATTGGTGGACCAATGTGAGGTAAGACATATTAGATGGCTGATTTTCATATTAAATTTCTGATTTTAATATTTTAATTTTATTGTCCAATGTTCCAACTTTTGAAGTTTCTAACATGTCAATTAACTTGTCAACTAATTATTTTGAACTTTTTGTTTACATTTTGCAGATATATTTGCTCCTTCATCTCGCCTATTGTAGATGTCATCAGATATGCGGATACAGACTCTCCTAGTTATGGAGAGATATATGAGACATTTGACAGTATGCTTCAGAAGATCAAGCAAGTTATTTCAGCAAAGGACCCCGCTTTGGATATATATGAGCAACACATTAGGCCCATTCTGACGCGGAGGTGGAATACAATGAACACCTCACTTCATATGGTTGCCTTTGCTCTAAATTAAAAATGGTATGCACCAAAGGCTGGTAGGGTGCCTCGATGTGATGACGTTGAGGTTTTAGATGGATTCACACAGGCCATTGAAAAGATTTATCGAACAGAGTAAGCTTCACTACTTCGGACACAATTCCTAGACTTTGCAAATCTTAATTGCCCAAACTTGAGTAAACCACAGGTGAGGTTGGATAGAACTATATTAGATCAATCAAACCCTATTGGATGGTGGACCTATCATGGGAGGGATACACCGCAGTTGAAGACACTTGCCACTCACCTTCTTGCACAGATCGCCAGTTCCTCTGCTGCAAAGAGGAATTGGTCCACGTATAGCTTTATCCACTCCCTCAAAAGGAATAGACTTACCTCTAGAAGAGCGGAGAAGCTAGTGGTCGTTCATACTGCTCTTCAGCTTCAGGATTGGCAGACTCCAGAGTATCGACAGACTCCAGCTCTACGGTGGGATATTGATCCTGAGGACGTGGCCCAAGTAGATGAGGAGGAGACAACTAAGGGTTTGGTTGGGGTTCCATTGGTTGAGGAGGAGCATCACAGTGGCAGTGACTCAAAGGATGACTCTGATTTTGATGTGGTTATGAGAGACGATTAGGGGCAACAGTGCTCTTTGTTTATTTTGTATTCATTATTGACATACGATATTGTATTGTGATTTTCATAGCAAACTTTAAAACTATAAGCAGCAATGTAGCCTTTGGGCATTTTGATATAAGTTTATAAATTATAACTTGGAGGTTGTTTCATGATTCGTGTATGTTAATTTTGAATGCGTATTGAGTATTGGCATAATGTTGAACACAAATGTTATATGTTAATGTTCTATACTGTGTATTATGCATGCCTTATACATGTTATCATATGAATATTTAAAATATCCCTATATTTTTTTAACTTTCCCTATATTTTTATATAGCCATCCCCTGCCGTCCCCAAATTTGGCCTCAAAAATTGGAAACTTGGGGACTCGTCCCACCATCCCCTGTCGTCCCCATCCCGGAAACTTGGGGTAACCCTATTTATTTCCATAACTTTATAACTTACGTTACTTGGGACCATTAAATAATTAATTTAAGTTGCATTTATATTTTAACCTCTTACCTGACAACTTAGAATTAATTATTTAATTATATGTTGACTCAAAACTTCAAGACATTACAATCCACCTTTCCCAAATATTTTTTGCCCTCAAGCAATGACAGCACAACCACCAGGCCACCCAAAACCAGCAGTGATTCCAAGATCCCAAACCAATCTTTGGAAATAACCACCAAGTTGCCACTATGGTACTCTAATGAAAACCATTGGCTCATCATGCACACCTTGCACTCCACTCTCTAGCAACCCCAAAAGGAAAACATCACCAACATTCATACTGAGATACCAAGACACTAGACTGTTGTTAACACTCATAGTATCCCTATCTTCTTCATTCCTTTCAATGGTGTCTTCATAGGTTTCATGTACTCCTTCATCCATCATTGAATGTTCCTCAATAACTGTTGTTTCCAAAATAGTATTGTATTGAAATCTGCCCTCATTACCCATTATATCAGTTCTCCAATGGCTGCAAACTGCACCTTTATTTGAAAATTGGTCCTCAAAATTCAAGAATTCAAATTTTTGATGTGGTTTCCAATCTTTGTTAGCATACTGAACATCTCTAATTTGCGGAGTACTGAAATCATTATGCAACATTTCATTTCCATGCAATTCATCAATCACTTCAACAATTTGTTTGATCTCCATTTTCCTTGTTTCACCTTCTTCATCCTTGGATGTGGCTACAATAGTAATAGAATTTTCTGCTTTGTATAAATAAAAATGAGTTGTACTTAACTGTAAGCAAAGATCATCAGCTTCTCTTTCTTCGTCTTCAGCATACTTCAAAGCTAGATCCTTGTCCATAAGCAATTGCAAGGAATCTAATTTTATCATCTCCAATGTTTCTCTAATGGTGTACAATTGATTAAGACTAACTCCACTTGCAACTCCTTTTTTCCTCTCCTCATTTTGAGCTTCCCAAATGAGTTCAACGTATTTGTGAGTATCATCTGCCCTTGTCAACACTTGCATCACTTTTTCAGGTGCAACTACCAGCTAGTCCTTCAAATCTTGCAACGCCAAAAGCTTTTGATCAAACTCATCTATTACCTGCTCACATGACTCATTGGACAAAGGATCAATCTCAACTTCATGTAACAATATTTTTTATTTGTCTTCAAATTTATGGCTCTCAATATCAGCTACATCCTTACGGCATAATTCATATTTTAAAGTTTGAACTGCACTTTGTTCAAAAATTATTTCTTTCATTGTTATAATTTCCTTTTCATCCACTTGCTCCTCATTAACCATGTAAGGTTTCAGCTTTGCCTCACATGTTTTGAACACACTATCAACCAACTCATAAGAAGCTGAAGTAGTGACCTGTTCTTGTTTCAGAACAGCCAATAACAAAGTTATGATAGACTGAAAAATAACATCACTTTCATTGATAGTTTGAACCTAAGTCACAGTATTCGACAAATGTCATCCATGCGATTCGAATTTCACCGAATTTCAACCAAAACAAAAAAAATCGTTTAAATCCGCCTTAAATTCGTACAGCATGAGGCTTAGGTTTTTCTGTTGGAACATGTATTATCGACCCCTTTATTTTTCTCTCCGCTCCAGTATGAGGCGTTTAAAAAGCTACCAATTGGGAATTGGAGTTGAATGTAACATAAAGGACGTTTGATTGTATTATTTGTTCCATTCAGGATTCTACAAGGCACAAGACAATGGATCAAAGGTGGTGTTTGTTCCTCTTTCCCATGGATTTCAGTAGCCAAAAGAGGCTTTGTTAAAGAAAGCGAGATATTTGAAGAATTCAAATGTCGTGAATCTGCACCAAAACGAGTCCTTCAAACCCTCCTTCGATGTTATTCTTCAAAACGACAAATCGACAGTCTCTTTTCATGAGCTTCAACCATTCATCACAAAACCCAAAGACAGTGTTGAATTTGAAGGGAGCGGTGTGCTTTACTTTTGGCCAAACTGCATAGCCAAGAAATTAAATTATTCATACGGTTGATTGGTTCATATGGCTTTTTTTATTATTCACAATTATTGCTTTGTGGGTGTCATTAGATTTTTATTATAATATAATTATTATTTAATATATTTATTACTTATATATTAATATTATTTAAATTAAATTTTAAATATAATATTATAATAATATAATATTTTTAGATTTATCAATGTATCAAAGTTAATACAATATAGTTTTATTTTTGTCGGTTTATTATTTACATTTTTAAAATTATTATAATATAATTATTATTTAATATATTTATTATTTATATAAATATTATTTGAATTAAATTTTAAATATTTTATATTATAATAATATAATATTTTTAGATTTACTAATGTATTCAAAGTTAATATAATATAGTTTTATTTTTATCGATTTATTATTTACATTTTTTTTAAAATAAAAATTATATAAGGCAAATTTAATCCGAATTTTTTACTTTTTGAAATTTTTATTTGTCGAACTTCATCCGAATTTCAATGTTGCCGAACTCAAATTTGAATTCGAACCTTTTGACTTAGGTTTGAACCATAATAGTTTGCATAGCTGAAATAATATCACCATTATGTTCTTCCCCAATTGTAACAATGAAATGGTAAAACATGTTATGGATCAATTCATGCAATTCAAAGTCTAACATAAGGTTACTCAATCTGATATTTGCTAAGATTTTGAGTATTGCAACCCTTCAAGAAATGTGAAGACTTTTCACATCACCCAAGTCTTGGAAGCTATCCACTATCAATTGTAATAACTCTTTCATTGTAGCATCATCATAAGGAACTTTAGGTGCCACAATTCTTAATACCTCACTCAAAAAGGAAGTTACCAGCAATCTTATCTCATCATCTGAATGACTCAACCACCTATGCTGACCCAAAGATGTCACTCTAGGAACAAGAGCAATCTGCAATACGCTAGAAGGTGACTACTCAACAATGATCAAACATTCTTCTACACTTTTCAATGTGGCCAAAGCATCATTCTTTAATTGAGATGGGTTACTGAGTCTAATCTCTGATTCGTGGAGTAATTTGGCCAACCATTTTCTATCTCTGGTCACCATGCTACAAAATGAAACTCAACTCTGAATTACCCAACAGGCTGTAGAAAAAATTTTGAGCTCTGATACCAATGTACTAGTCTACCCTGTTCTGAAAACTCCTCACTGTGTTTTGGCATTAAATTTTTTGCCAATCTACTAACTTATCATCCCAAGCATTTTGTCAAACAGTTTGAATGAAGTTTTGAATTTATTTCTCAATTTAATCTTAATTTCTAAAGAGTACTCAGTTTGCTAATTCCAATCAATTATTACCATTCCAATTGTAGTGAATTAATATTCATTACATACAATGTAAACACTAACGATAATAGCTCATTTTCCATATAATAACTTCTATCATGAATTACTAGTTGTTGATACTATTCAAAACTGGTGACTGAGTTTAAACAGAAAATTTAACATTTTGACTCAATTGAGATTTCTTTTAAGAAAAAATGATACAACACAAGCATTATCCTGACCTAGAACATCCAAATATTCTTGAATTATTCAGCTCT
>VDFB02236468.1:0-10949 GCA_007258455.2 Sequoia sempervirens
ACATAAATAATGCACACAACTAGAAAAAAATATTATTATTCAATAATGGAAATATTACATGTAGAGGATTCCAAATCCTCAAGCTCTATGATACATGCAAGCTCCAAAAGTTTCAAAAATTATTCACAATTACTGAGAAAATCCCCTTTACAGACATGCAAACTCTTTTCCCCCAAAAAGATACCAAAAATCAGAAATCTCGCCCATAAATAGAGCTCCTTTCCAATTTGGAGCCAAAACAACATTCAAATTTGAGTTTTGGCGGTTTGGTGCCCAAATTACAATTTGAAATTCACATTTGAAAATTAGCACATTTCGAAAAATGCACCAACTTCCGGAAGCCATAACTTTTAATCTGACCGTTGGATTTTCAATGATAATACCTTTCCGGAAAGCTCTCAAAAAGACGTACGGCCAATACCTTATGCTTCTCGCAAATTTTCGGGCCCATCCAAGGCCTCTAAGGGCCTCAAATTTGGCTTCAAATATTTTAATAGCTAAAGGGGTATCCAGAAATGCAAAAACAGATAAGAAACAACCAACTGAAAATTAAAATCTTTCTTTTTTTTGGGTGATGTAGGATTTCCCTCACACCATTGGATGCTCCGACATCAATACCTCTAATAGAATTAATCAATCCATGCACATATTGTGTTGTGTTTGGTTCAATTCCATAAGGTTTGGGTTGTAAGGTAACATTCTCATGAACCTAACACTAAAGAAAACTAACTTTTTTGTAAAATTATGTTTATTTCCATAACAAGAAAGAAATAAGAGTTGGGGGAATTAAGAGATTATTTTTTGGATTAATATAGTGCTCATTTTTAGGTTTGGATAAAACATATGTAGGTGTTAAATATTAGAAGATTGTTCCTATCAAACTTTGACATTTTTTGTTCTTGATAATCTTAAGAGAAATCATTGAATTAATGCATAATAGAAGAATTACAATAATGTAGGTGATGAAATGGAGTATTCAATAACATCCACTATCCCACTTAGATGTTTTGGTTTTATCAATTCAATGTTAAAAGGTGTAGATTATAAGATAACACTCTTGAGATCCTACCTCTAAAGTAAACTGATTCTTTTGATAACATTGCATTCACTACCTTCTATGAGAAAATCATAAATATTTATGGGAAACCAAGAGATGATTTTAAATATTGACTTAATTCATAGTTTTAAATTTAAATGGAATAGTCATAGGTGCCTCGAATTGCAAGAATCTATTCATATCAATGTTTGACATTTTTTTTGGCTTGTAAGGCTCTTAAAAGACATCCCAATTTGACAACTATACCTCAAAATAATAAAGATGTATTGGAAATGATATGACTCCTCTATTATAATCTACCAAGTCACTAAAATGTGTCATAATTTAGTAGATTACATGAGTCATAACAAAGACTATAAATGCAAGGTGAATGTCATTTGATGATTTTGTTAATTTATGAACTTATCCTATTTCTCCTTTAGATAATTTATTTTAGTAAATTCTCTAATAATATTTGAAGGTTTCTCCAAAAATGAACTTCTTTAGAATCAACTATCCCATTGATTATAGAAAATGGGAGGTTAAAATTTAGAAAAAAAACTACCATGACTAGGGTTTAGTACTAGAATTCATTTAATCATTCACTTATCTATGCAATAATAATTATTATATATATACTTATATGGTATAAAAATAGCTTTAATATCTTATCATTTGATTCGTACTAAAGATATATTCATTTTTGTGTCATCATTTTCTCATCCACTTATTTGGTCACATAAAATTCTCACTATCTTATTAAAAATAGTGTCCTTCCATTCTTTTTTTTTATATATTTGGGGACATGTACAATAGAGGGAGAAATATGGAAGGATAAAGGAGGGAAGGAAAGGTAGAGGAGAGAGGGAGGGGGTAGGGAGGAGAGTTAGAAAAGAGAGAGGGAGAGAGAAAGGGAGGGATGGAGATAGAAGGAGAGGGAGGGATACATAAATGAGACAGAGGGTTGGAGGGATAAATTAAGAGGGAGAGAGATGGCGATTTTGTTATCAATTATTTTGTATAGTGAATTTATTGTTGGCTTTTTGGGATTAATCCAATCATTCCCTATATTCTCACTTAACTATGTAATATTAATTATTGTGTTTTAACTTTGATAGTGTACATGTAACTTTTCATCTTGTAGTGTGATTTATTTTGTATCTATTTATTTTGTTTTTCATCATTTTCTCACACACTAGCTTTGGTTGCATAAAAGTCCCATCGGATTCTTAAAATAGTTGTCTTCCATTTTCATTATAATTTTGAGTTGAAATATAATTCCCCCAATATTCTCTTCATTAAAAGTTTTATACAACCATATCTTACATGGATATTATCCTTTAATCAAAATGTACCCATGAAACAATGAAACTATATTTAAAGATAACTATTAAGCTAGATAAATTGATAGAGAGGGAAGGAGGGAGAAGGATAAAGATAGAGATATGTAGTAAGTTTATTATTAATTATTTTTTATATTTATTTTATTGCTAACCATTTTTCATGGTGAGATAATTGTTAGTTGTTAATTATTTTCTTCACTTCAAAATATAAAATTATCTATAAATAAAGTCAACCATGTGATGGTGAATTTTTTTGTAGAACCTCTAACATAAATCAATAGAATTAGTTGTGATAAATACATAAGTAAAGGAAAAATATACTCAAAACACAAAACTTGGGAATTTTATTATATGCTTAAAAAAATTTAAACTTATGTGTCATTATACCAATTTAATCTAATGAAGCATGCATATTTTTCTCTTCTCTTTATGGTAGACCAAGTATTGTTTCATAGACAAACTAAAAAAAAGTCACAATCTATTATTGTGTGGTATAACCGGTCCCATATTTAATCAATTAAATGTTTGATGTAAGGACAAAATTATATTAATGAAGAATTTTCCCATTTGTGTTAAGTTATTTAAATAACCACATATCAAAAAAAATCATAGGGTACCTTCTAAGCCATGTTCTAATAAAAACCATAGAACTTATAGTATATGCAATGCCTTCTTCATCTATGATAGAGGTTGTCAATTTATATTTGCATCAACATTGTTAGCATAGCAAGTTATATTACATTATTTAAACCATCACTTAGTTTCAATGGTTATGGATATGCAATTATATAGTTTCAGTTATATAAATTGTAACTATTATGTATAAATGGTTATATGTCACTCATCTAATAATACATTGATCATTCTACCCTTCACTATGGTATTAGAGTGGGTGAAACTCATATTTCTAGGTGTTTAATATGCTTGTTGGTTGCTACAATATGCTTCTTGGGTATTCTAATTAGTTGTATTTCATTTGAAGGTTGTGGGCATGAATTTGAGTGCAAAGATCTAAAAAGGTGATACTGATGAGGAGGAGAATGAATAAGAAAAGGTTTACATAAGGATTACATCACCAAATCATTATTCTTTTTCTTGGACTAGAGCATGAGAATATTATAAATGTTTTTAGGCATATTTTAAAGGAAAATTAAAAGAATTCTATGATATATATAAAGTATAATATAATTATTTTTTTAATATAAGAATCCATAGAGGGATTGAAACCCTAAATCTAAGATAGAATTATAGAAAGGAAAGGTTGGATGAAGTGTGGTTAGTAGAGGGTATCGGTGAGAAAGGAGAAGAAAGGTGTTGAGACTAGAGCAAAGGAGAAGTGGTGTCAAAAAGTG
Source organism: Sequoia sempervirens (assembly GCA_007258455.2). Classification (NCBI taxonomy): domain Eukaryota; kingdom Viridiplantae; phylum Streptophyta; class Pinopsida; order Cupressales; family Cupressaceae; genus Sequoia; species Sequoia sempervirens. The sequence goes on from VDFB02236468.1 coordinate 3,732, forward strand.
TAGTTGGTTATGATAACAATCATCATAGTTTGATTATTATTGTGATCTACCATCTTGATTTATAAATGTTGTTCAAATTTTTCCAACATTAAGTAGCTAGATACATAGTCAAGTCAATAATTCTTGTTGCTAAAGGATAGAGAAGTCCAATTTTGTATATTTTTATCTTAGGATAAAGATGATAAATGTTAATAGTCAATTGATAAATTCAATAATTGATATTTAGGGCTTATAGGCAACCATAAAAGGAGCATTTTCTTCCCTATTGCATTCATAGGTCTATTGATTTCTATTAAAATTTTATTTATTCCTTTTTGGTGTAAGGAATGGAGGTAAAAGTTTTAAATTACTTTTATGATCTCTCATTCTTTCTAAATTTACTAGGTGAATTTTTTGCATTTCTTAAAAAAAACATAGTAATGATATTTATTTTGTAATTGAAGAAATAAGAGTGTAGTGAGATTTTGAAATAAGGAGGAAAATTAGAGGAATGATTCCATACAAGACAAAGAAAGTTAAATTTGTTAATACTCCTCAATCAATAAGGGTTAGGTTCTAATATTAAAAAATGTGTATTCTAGTCAATTTATATCTATTGAACACATGATTTTTTGAGTTTTAGAGACCTTTCTTGAGGGACATAAAATCATTTTTCTTGTTACTAATGGAGAATATGGGGTATAAGACTATATTTTATCTTGATCTGGATTTCAAATATTATAATACTTTCTTTATTGTTACTTTTGGAGGGTAAGGACTAACATTTATGTTATATTGGAGGTTGGTGGTATTAGAGGTTTGGCGATCTCTATCACCTCAAGCTACCTTCTCGCTTTGACATGGTATGAGAAGCATATTTTTTTTATTCTTTTTATGCTAAACGAATTGAAAAATGCATATATTTTGTGTAAGGAAGCTAAGGTAGTGGAAAAAATTCCTACACTAATCTTTAGAGGAGGATAATGCAAAATTTTATAGATCCTTACAATAGTTACATAAACTTAAATAAAAATAAACATAAATATCATGTATACCACAACACAATAATTTATGTGCGGAATAAAAAAATTGGAATGAAGGTGGTTGTGGAGCTCTAAGGAAGTTGAATGGTCTTTTGCCATTGCTACTTCCTAGAGCGTTGTGATCACTCTCTCAAGCTCAAATTGGTGCTCTTCATTGTCTTTGGTTCCTTGGTCCCTCTTCTTCCAAGTTTTTTCTTTGTATTATTTGAATTATTGTGTCTTGATTATTTTGGTGGTGTGTGTGATTGGTTTGTTTATTAAGCTTTTAAATTTTGCTTCCTGCTACCCTCCTAATTGTGCCTCAATCTTGTGTTGGTTACTGCATGTATCCCTGTATTAAATAAGGTCATACTTATCGTACCAACCTTCACCTCTCCTGAGCCTTTGGGCTCATGGGAGATGATGCCAAAGCAAGTGGGGAGAAATATGTAATTAAGGAACGTATGGCTCCCTCAAAAGATGTAAATGAAGCAAGAAAAAAAGAATTTGAGAATAACAAGAAGCAAAAATATAGGGATGCAGTGACTGTCAACATAAATGTAGAAGCTTTCCCACCTTCTACCACTTTCATTGATTTCCATAGTGGATGTTAGTTGGTCAAGGACATCAAGATGGGAGGAAACAATTTTTTGGAACTAGGGGTAGATGGAATAGGAGATGGAGGTGTTGTCAGAGTTAGAGGTGAGGGAAAAATAGAGTATGGTAAGGTTCCCTCTGTGCCTAAGGTCCTCTCCATCTCTAGATGAATGATGATATGATTAAATATTTAAAGGAAAAATATAGGCTAAAGAATATTGTAATTTTTTTTGTCTACCTTGATGCTAATCGCTTCCTACTTGTATTTTTTTATGATTGGATTTGTGTGGGAAAAAATATGGGGGTTTATGTATCATTTTGTAGAATGATTCAAAGGGGATTATTTGTTGTCTTCTTTAGAAATCATGGGATGCAGGAAAGAGTGGTCAAAAAAGAGGACTGGAATGTTGGTCAATCTCTTTTAGAGCTTTTCCTTGGTCTCTGAAAGAAATTTTTGATGAAATGGTGGCTAGGTAAGACCCTAATTGGTTAGAAATGAAAAAATGTCTTGCACAAGCTTTGGAAATTCATTCTAAGCATCTTGAAACTAGTTGGGAATGTAATAAAAATTGAAGAATCAAGGTTCACCCTTCCTCATTTAAATTCTAGGGTTCTAATTTATCTCTTTCTAGAGGTTGAAGTCCCCACCCTTGTTTTAGTCCAACTTGATAACAAGAAGGTAAAATGTTAGATTGAACTCCTTGGCTCTCTTAACTCATGTTTTTATTGCAAAATAAATGGACATCTTAGAAAATATTTTCCATTATTTAGGCCTAATCCAAAAGGGGCTTTCAAACCTTCTAAAAATAAAGAGTATGGAATCCTAACATGATGTTGGGACAAACGTTGTGTAGAAAATGGACACTCCCATTGGTGATCAACCTAACATTGAAACCCATGATAGATCATGATGGTCCTTCCTCTCCAAACCCTAAAAAATATGAAGTTATCTCTTGTAGACCCTCTATTCAAAGGTGAGTTTGAAGTAGTCCATGTGGATCACATGTCTCCCCCCAAGTCCCACCTAAATTATTTTTCTAAAATGATTGGCCCTCTTTCTTTGATCTCTTCAAAGAACCCTACCTTGGCCTTAGACTCCATTCAAGATATGGATACAAATATTAGGCAAACCATGTATCAGTCAAAAAATGGGATGGTTGAAAGCTTCTTAGCCTCAAATGTTAACCTAACTCTAGATAAAAACCCTTTGGACGGTGGGGGATATAAAAGTAACTCTCAACAACTTGCTTTGGATTCTATTAAAGCCAAGGTTGAAAAAAATAGACAAATTATGAGTACCCTTGAGGAGGCTAGAATATTCGACCCCCCTAATGAAATGTCCAACCTAATTCTTGGGGATGATGGTTTTTGTAAAGAAGTGGTTGTCTCATGCTATAATGCCCTTTGTGGTGGGTTTGAGCTTGATAATCCTCTCCCTTTTAAAATCCCCCACCCAAAGCTAAAGACAATAAAAAGAGGAAACTTATTGATAGGATGACCTCTTCAGGCTCTAGCTTTGAGAAAAAAATGACTAAGAAAGGTAAAGAGGAAAATATGCATGTATCCTTCGACAATTTGTATAGAAATTAGAAAAGCACCCCTCCCCCCAAACCTAAATGAATTTGAAAATTTATAGTTGGAATGTGAGGGGGTTAGAGTCAATGGATTGTAATAGTAGGAAACTCCTGGACTTTATTTGTTTATAGGAAGCAAAGGCCACTATATTTCAAGCTAAGAATGTTTTAAAACTCATTTAGAAAAATGCAAAACAATTTTTCACCAAACATGAGAAGGGAAAAAGAGGCATCTCTATTCTTGTCCACCCTAAATGGCACTAATATATCTCTCAATTGGGCTTCTTCCAATTCCATAAACTAGTGTGGATTTCATTATCCATTGGTAATTTTTTATGGGTATCTACTCCTTATATGCCTCTAATGATTACAAGGAAAGGGCTAATCTCTGGAACTGGATGGATTCTAGCCTTTTTAAAATTCCCTAGATTTGTATAGGGGGCTTTAACATGATCGAAAGTAGTGCTAATAAAAAAGAGGGAAAATATTCTCTTTGGAAAGGTGATGTGTTTTATTTATGGTAAAAAATGAAAAGAAACCCTTGGAAAAAAGAAAGATTCTTCTAGATCAATTTGGTTTACCCAGTGTAATAACCAATCTTTAAGCAAAAGAATTTATTTTAGAGTGGATAAATTTTATGGGGAAAAAAGACAAATCTCCTTCTCTAAATGATGTCATTGTGAGTCCTACTTCCATGTATAACCACTATCCTATTAAGACCAACACTTATCTTGCCCATGTTTCCATATCTTCCTCCCAATAGAGACCCTCTATCTTTAAGCTAAATTATTCCTTCCTCATTGATCCTGACTGCCTTACTAGTATTAGACTTCTTCCTTCTCTGAACAAAGCTCAAAATAGGATTGTGGACCCTCTTAGTAGGTGGGATATCCTAACAGACTCTTGGATAAATATTTTTCAAATTATGGGAAAGAAAAAGGCTAATGATAGAAATATGATTGATAATTTACTTCATCAGAAACTCCTTTTTCTTGAATGTCAAGTTTAGGAAAGCCTTCCTAACCCCCACCTTGAAATAATTCTGAAAAGAACCAGATTCCCTTCTTAGGAAGGTGTAAAACTATAAATTTCAAGGGAAAAAGATCAGGGAAAAAATGAACTGGTTGCATAAGGGTGATAGGGTCTCTAAGTACTTTAACTTATCAAGGCTAAATAATAAAAAGAGAATGTTGGTTTGATATTGGACAATGATAACCTCATTGATGATCCTTCCTTGATGAAATATGTAAGGCCCCACCACAGAACCCTAGAGGACAACCCGCTACAACACTTAAAAACAAAACAATTTTTTTCAAGTGCAACATACTAAAGATTGTAGAATATAGGCTAACATGTAATCTACAACTAAGTCCTCTAAGGTTCCATGACTAGGCTACTATCTATCTAATAAGAAAACTAACTAGAATAATAAATCATCTCATTAAACAAGATTCATCTAACAATATAAAGTTCATTTAATCCATCACATTTAAATGATCTACCAATAAGAATTATCCATATCATGTCATCAATATAACAACATTCAAGATCATTTCAAATAACTAACATATGCAAGATACAATATTTACATTATTCATTACAAGAGAGAGTCCATTAGTTTAGTTACAACATTGCAACTTGTACAACAATGCTTCCTTGAATATGTGAGAGGAGAGTACATTAGAATTACATTACATGATACAATTGATTGTAGTTCAATACAAGTATGAGAAAGGTAGTCCACTCAAGCTTGGAACAATGCAAGAGTCCACAACACCAAGAATATCTGCCACAAGTATGATCAACAGCAAGGGAAACCCAATGGAGGAATAAGCATAATCCACTCGACCATGTGGAACCCAAAGGTCCACCCCCCATGCTAGGAGATAACACAAGGTCCCACCACAACAAATAAACAAACAAGGTGACCACCAACTGACATAACAAGACTATTTAGGACTCCTACATACAAAGTACAAGGTAACAACACATAACAGTGACACTACTTCCAGAGGCAGGTGGCACCACAAAGGATATGAAAATCGCGGTAAAACCTATCCGGGAATTGGACATTCCAGGTGACTAATACCTCTTCATGGACGTTCATTTACTTGTCAAACCAGGGAACATAAACTTTAAATGGAGTGACAATATATGCACTAAGAACCGGTTTCAGTCACAGTCTACTGAAAATAAACACTTGGAAAGAAATTTCTATCTATGCAATAACGTAAAGTTCTCTTAACTCAATCATAGACTAACCAAAGTAGAAATCGTAATAGCTATAGTTGAGGGACAAACTATAAACTGGCCTTATGCTGCAGGAACAAACACAGGGATGGATTCCCGATGCTGCAAGAATAGTATAAGATTGAGCTTGTGCTGAAACTTCTAAAATGAAATCTAACTTGAATTAACAAAAGATAAACAACTACGCTCCTACAGATACTTACTAAGTGGGCCCCCTTAGCAAGCATCAACTAATTGACACAGAAGATTGTGCTCAGAACTCCATCAACTTTTATTCATAATGTGAAATCATTTACATTGACTGTTCTGCTTCTGAAAACTAACAAAAAATCTGATTCATATTATATCTCTAACTCTTACATAATCTGCTTCTCTATCTATCTATCTCCTTCTCTGTTCTGTTCACCCGCGCAGGAGGAACACTTATTATTAAAACAGGAGAACAACTAACTAACTAACTCAACAGAGAAAGACGTGGATATGAAATGTATCCTGAAATCGAGGAACAGACTTCATAAATGAGTTATCCGTTCAACCCGATCCAGAGAGAATCTAGCACTCCACTCTTTCCAAATTAAATGTCATTTAAAATCCTTCCCAATGGTTTCGGTCAAAGAGTCTTCGCCAGAGATTCCTCGAAGTCGTGCAGGAAATGGACTTTACTGCAAGGCCAAGATTGGCTGCGCTTGACTCGATCATACTTTCTTCAACAACCTGCGAAACACAATGTAGCATATACGAAAGAAAAGGCGCATGGCACATACACAATATCCATTCATTAATCACATATTTAAATCTATTTCATCATTCAAAAAATACATGCGCTATACCAGTCATTTGAGAAGTCAATAGGGTAATAAATACAGACATGTCAACGTGATCGGCTACAGGAACATGAAAGTGCATTGCTACATGATATCCCCCAATAAAAGGTTTCAAGAGAGTTAAACAACCATAATCAACAGAAGTAAAGGTATTAAAAGTACACCATGATATCCAGATGATGAGCATATTTTGGGCTCATCATTTTGCCCCCTACTTAACCCAACGCTGGTCCTCTAGCATTAAACTTCCTGGTGGTCTCTTTGAAATCAGTGGCTGAGGAATGACCCTGAAATGGAACTCCAAATTTGTAACAAAAGCCTCTGTAACTCTGCCATCCTTCATACCTACGGGTTTCTATGTCTTCATTAAGTTTTGTAGCCTGATAGGAATAAAGGGGCCATATTAGCACAGGAGGTCTAAATGTTAATGGCAACCACAATTCAAACCTCTTTTGGAGTCCTAGCTGTATGTATTTGCTTGACCGTTTAAGAGCTGTTGTAAAATTTAGTGGACTGTGAGGTTTAGACTTTCTTAACTCAACAGTTAATCTTTCCCACCTCTTTTCAACTCTGGAGTATGACAGTCTCCAAAACGAGTATGATTGTTCCTGAAATTCATCATATATCTATTTCTTGAGATCAAATATTTTCACTCTGGCTGTATCATTATTAAAACCATATGTCAGAGTAAGCCAGGTTTTCAGCATTGTGCGGGAGTCTGAACTCTCAGAACGCAATGGAATAGGCTCATTCCTTTCGGCTTCTTCATAGGTTTCCCATTGCCTGCCATAATTTGCTTCATTTGCTGCCCAAGACATAAGTGATCTCAAATGTATATCGCCAATATACAGAAAGGGATTCCACTCTGTTTCAAATGGAATTAAGAAGCCATGAAGGTAAAATTCACATAAAGAATTTTTGAGCCAATTAGGGGCTGCCTGATATGCATCATAAAACTCTTTAGCATTGTGA
>VDFB02236470.1:0-10889 GCA_007258455.2 Sequoia sempervirens
TGATCACTCGTGCTTGCAGAAGTACATTTCATTTCCCTCATTCATAATAACTTGAATTAATCTTGTTCCAACTTTATTCTCACATATCTATCATAAGTTGCTTTTACATTTTCAGATCAGCAAAAAAATCAAATAGAAAAAAAAAAAAGCACAAGGAAGAAAATAATTACAAGCTTTCTCAAATAATTTCCTCTTTACAGTTAAATGATAAGCAAACAAAATAAATTTCCCTTTTGATAATATGAACTAAGTGACAGCACTGAGCACACATTCCTTTTTCTTGCAGACATTATTAAATTCTAAAACTCGCATAACTTCATGATGTTAAGTTTGCATAAAACCAGGTTCACAAATATCTCATTTTAAATTTTTGATTAACAGTTCTTAATTAATTTCAAAGTTAATTTTCACAATGAAAAGGAAAAAATCCTTACCGTCTCTGGATCCCAAACCCTGACCACTCGATTGTCAGCAGTGATCATCTTTGGTCTAGTGGAATTTAAAGTCTCATGCCACTTGATATCCAAAATAGGACTACCATACCTGTAAGTCATAGCAAAAAGATAAAGATGGAAAACTAACATCCTACAAGTGTCAATGTATTGAAAAGCAATCAACTTGCATATAGGGGTTTATCTGTACATCCTTTTTACAAATTACAATTTATGTCATCTGAAAGTGCATCCCTTATGAATGCAGTAAGAAAACCTACATGTGATCTTTAACTTGAAGAGGACGTGATGAACACAAGTCATATAACAGAACTTACATAGACAATGGCTACTTTTACACATCAAATTACATAAATATTCAGATTACCCTCACTTTGACATCAGAAAAGTAACATATCCAAAAAACATTTTTTTTTGAAATGCATGATCCTATCATTTTCAAACAACAAAAGATCAAATTATAGAAAATTGGCAAATGGTCTCACCAGATTAATATAAAAATGGTGCAATAATGATAATTGTAAAACATCATATAGAGTGTAATAAATCCCTGTCAGCATGTCTTCTATATTGTTGCCTCTCCATGCATAAAGAATAATTCTACCAATAGTAAAAAGAAAAAAAAAACTTTGTCCATTATTTTTCTTGTCTTAGCAATGAAACTAGATTTATTATAACCTGGGGGTCAACCTATAACAGTAAAGGTCTCTATTTGTCCTTCTCTACTAGAGGCAATGGAGTGGAGAAAGCAATTTTGCAATGTTATTGATTTGTTTCCCCATACTTTGGTGGTAGTAGATAACAACTCTTCCATTGCAATCTCTGACAATTGCTGCTATTCCTGGGTTGCCTTTTGCTTCCCTGTCAAAATTGAGCTTCACATGTCCTTGAGGTGGCAGAGTCCTAGAAGTCTGTCTTTTAACCATGAACCTACACATTCTCTAATGCAATGGAATATTTCACAAGGGAAATTTGAAGATCATTCAGCTAATGCAAAATTTTGCACCCCTCCTTTCCAAATGAAGGATGAAGGTACCTATCGACATTCAAAGGTCTCTATGCAAGTGACCTAGAAAGGTATAATATCACTGAGGTTTGGTCCTACTAACTCTGGTATCTTTAGATTATTAAGGGCCGCCTATTTTCTCTAATTTGAGTTGCTTAGTGCATTTGATCTTAGCTTTTTCGGATTCGCCTCCAGGTGTTGTTGAGATGTGAAAACTTTTGTTGTGGTTTCCCTTGCCAAACAATGAAGATGCGATTAGTGCTGACTTTTATCAGTTTTTTGGTTATGATCTTTATTGCAGTGCACTATCAGATTGATCTCAGCGAAAATGCTTGTTGACATCTCAAATTTTATTGATCTTGGCCCACTTGGAGTGATAAGGTATCCTCTGCTTGATTCGTTTTAGTTTAGCTTGCTCATCATTGGTCTTTTGATGTATTTTATTGTTGATTCATTTCTTTCTTGGTGTTGGAGTCTTAACAAATAAGAGGGCCATCTTGTATGTGCATATGGTGTTGAATTTCAAAACTTAAAAAATTATAGTGTAAAGACCCCTTTACTACATCATTAGAAAACACCATTATCCATCAAAAAAATGTTAGAAACATAGGGCATGGTTAGGAAACTTCACAAATATGTTTAGAAATGTATCTAATTTCAAAGGACTAAGGGGTTTTGTGATGTTATGAAATTTGAAACTTTTTAAGTGTTTAAGAATTTTGAAAAATGAAATGATGAATTAGATTGAGAGTTTAATAGTGATCAAGCAAGGTGAAGTGTTGTTGTGGTACCTACTTTCTATGCAGGTATTTGGCAATTACTGTTATTTCCCTAGCATTAGATGGGGTTTGTTAACCCTCCTCTTTCCAAATCCATTCATTGTTTTGCAAAGCTATCATTCCTCCATTTGGCTTTTCTCTGCAAAAAAATTGTGGAAATAATGAGACTACTAGTTAAAAGGTAAATCATTAAGCACTCTAGCATTTGCATGCATTGCCATTTTAGTATTTACATTATTTGCAAAATCAGTTCCACTTGTTTTGAGTTTGAAGCATTGTGAAGGTGATATTTTGTTCAATTGATGCATTTTTAAGTAGAAGTGTTGAGGAGATTAAGTGCTTTCTTGGACAGCCCACACACAAGCTTGAGGAGGTATTTTGATTGAGTTTTAAAAAATAAAATAAAAGGATATTAAACCCATTCCATATAAGCCATTGTCTTCAATTTTAACATTTCCCATTATGTGTTTAATGGCTGTCTACAATTCATCCTTGAATGGAAAATTGATTTGTAATTAGTATGAATATCCTAGTACATAATTCATCAAGATTAATCTTGCTTATTCTCAAGATGCTTGTATAGAACAGGTTGTTGTTCCTTATGCAAAATGCAGGAAAAACATTCATCATGTCTTAAATGTGATATTAATTGCAAGTCACATAAAGAAAGAATATATCAGCAAAACATAAGTTTGAACACACACAAAAATGAGTAAACAACAACAATTGACATGGACAAATCTAAAATGAGGAAAAACTCCAGAAATAGGGAGGAATCGCCTCCTCATGCCATTATCCTATGACCTATTACAAAGGACTCTTTTTTGCTTAAGGCATTCGTGGACATCTCTTGCACATATAACATGTCCAAACACCTTACATGCTCTTAATACTACTCTCAATACTTCTCAATTGCATTTAAACTCCTCTAGGCCTATTAACACAAGTACAATTCAACCAACACCATTAATAAAACATAACAATGGCTTCCTTTGGAGGTCTTATAGCATAAAAGTTACAAGAAAATTTTGAAGAGATGACCAAGCATCTCCAATTCTTGAAAAAACAGAATTCCAAATGTCTCAGCTTCCTTTGACTCCACAGGCTCTGATATTTTGTTGAATATTTGATGGTTATGGCCCCAACTAAAGTGATAAGTTGTGCCTCATGACATGTTCAGCCAAAATCAAATGAGTAACACTACCCTACAACTTGAAGAGGTCATAACTTCTAAATACAAACTAGAAATGAAATACTTATTTGTTTATAAGTGCTATTTTTTCAAGAGGAATCCAAATATATAAAAATATTTCACTCGAGATATCCTTCTTATTCTTTTTGGGATGTCTTCTTGCCTAATTAAGTCTTTAGAGCTCTTCAACATGGGAAATTCTCCATGAGAACCATTAAGTGAATATGTTAGCCAATTTCACTAACTTAACTGATCCATTTGGATTACACATCCCGGATTAGGATGAGGAAACAATTCCCTCACCTTGTCTATTGGATTCCACTTGGTCATGCATGTGTTTTCCCCTTTCGGATCAACCTGCCATGCCCCCTAAAACTACTGCCACAACCTTTCCATTTCCTTATGATCTTGATTAGTAGCTAAACTACAAGTCTCACATTCAAAACTCTGCTTATCTCTCAAAAGAAGTGAAGCAAATTTATCACTAGCATTTATCCACCTCTTTGCTTGATGCATACTTACCAAGGAGATCCCCAATTTGCCTTCATATGCATTGATGATGAAGTTATTTCCATCTTTAATGAACCCCTATATATTGTCCCTTCTCCAATAAATAGCATCTCTATGATACATGTATGGGCTGCCAAACATTATACATATTCTTCATGAGGAATCACATCTACAATAACCCCATCAATGAAAAGCTGATTAACACAAAACTTAACTCTGCATTGTTTAGTAATAGACAATTTACTCCTTATTTTACACAACCCAGCTCATCTAGTTTGGGGTGTGGACATGTTTGAATCCAAGCTTCTCCACCTACTCAAAAATAAAATTAGCTTGAGAACAAGAACCAAAGGGAGAAGCTAATATTGTCCTCATCTTAATTTTGACATGAAAAGGTTTGGTATGTTCACTTCGTCTTGCCCTTTGTTCTACCTAAACAAACCTTTTTATGAAGGGTGGTACAAGCAAGCCTTTCATCCATGTTAAAACTACACTTATGTTCTTTTGAAATAATCCATGGCCTTCTTTTGCTTCTTTTTCCATTTTGCAATCTTCCATGGATGCAATTCTAGATGTAGTTTCCAACATGTTTCATTTGTGTGACCATCAACATCACACAAAATACAATATTTAGCGAGCTTAGTAGTATTCACAACATTATTATTACCTTTCCCTTTGTCTTTGGCCTTTGGTTCACCTTGTTTTCCTTGTGACTTTTAAGAGGGGGGATGAGTCAGTTCCTTGTCCATCTCTGTGTAGTAAGCACAATAACATGCCTCATCTACATATTTAATCTTTGAGAAAATTGGAAACCTCATTAGATGGCATTGAAGCTCACCTATTTACCTCATAAAGATGTCATCATCTTACACATCCTTGTTTCATTTAGATGACCCTTCTATGAAATTCGCTTTTGTACTATTGTACACTTTGGCCTTATTTTTTAATGTAATATTTCCAATCAATGGACCTCTCCTCTTTACACCATATGAGACAAAATTTCTTTTTGATTAGTCTATAAGATTCATCACAAGAACAAATTGTGCTAAATTTCTTAAAGCCAATGAATAAGCGTAGAAAAACCAAAGTAAGAGCATGCTTTGTTAGTCTTAATCTAGGAAAAGAAATTTCTTGTTCTTCACTAACATCATGCACACAAGAATATAACTCAACTTGTGCCAACTAATGGTCAAGCTTGTCAGCATGTACCTCTCCTTCATAAAGGTGAAACTCGATCTTTGTCTCCACTTTAAATAGAGGGATTGTGGGAAGGTTTTGCTCACCATGTGACTTATCCTTTTCATGAGTGGAAACACTACTCTCTTTTTCTTTAAGACTCTTTACATTCACCCCCATTTTTTCATAAGTGACTCCATAATGCTCTCTAGCTTCCCTATAGAGCAAGATATGCTTGCAACATCTTCTAACTTGACAAATATCGAGACTCTATATCTTTCTGCAAAGGAATCAACTCTAATTTCTCACTTGTAAAATTGATCTAGTAATAGGCAGAATCTACAAATCTAATCACGCAAATAAAACAACTAAATCCATAAAAAATGTTCTAATATCAATCTGATCTGTAATTATTGTGTATATCAATACATAATTCTTCCATTGGAATCCTATTTATTCTCAATGTGTTTTGATTGACTAAATTGATGTTCCTTATGCAGAAAAATGGGTCCTTGCATATTGAATATGATATTGTTAAGTGCAAGTAATATAAAAGATCAACTAAGTATGAGAGTGAGAACACACATAAAAATGAAAGACAACAATAATCGACCTAGAGAAATCCAAAATGAGAGAAAATCCTAGAAGGCATAGGGATCTACTCCTTGTGCCAATATCTTCTTGAGATAATCCAAATGTCTACTGTATACTTGATGGTCTCTTGCACATAAAACATGTCCAAACACCTTACAAGCTCTTAATACTACATTCAACACTTTCCAATGACACTTCAACTCTCAAATAATCCTACAATGAAGAAACACAGATATAATTCATCATATTACCACTAACAAAACATTACAATGTCCTCCTTTGCCTTCCTTTGGAGGTATTATAGAATAATTGAATAAGAGACACTAGAAAGCAATGTTTCCTAGTGATGCATCTCCAGGGGTCTAGCTGACATCAAAGATGTCTCCAGGACTTGGGAACTTGGAGGGGATGTCCCCTTTTTCCAAGATTGGACAACATGCTCAATTGATGCACAAACCTTTTCAAAAGGTAACTGTTCAAGGGAAAATCACCTAAAAAACCCCCAAAAAAGCTAAAAGATGAAGGATCACTATTGCAAATTGAACATATTATCCTTACTTATTAAAATGTTCAACTTTTTTTAGTTTGTTTAAGTTATTTTGATAGCTGTCACTTGTTGTCACCAAAATTTGGTAAAATTTTGGCTATCCCTGAAACCATGTACCCATATCCTAGTAACTTGGAGAAACACTACAAGAAAGCTTCAAAGTGAAGCTCAAGCATCTCCAAATCTTGAAACAACAAAATTGTAAAAGGCTTGTTTTGTATCCTACAAGATCTACCATCCTATAGATATGGGACGACTTCAGTCCAAACCAAAATGTAAAGGTGTGCCTTGTTAGTTGGAATTTTTAATCTTGTCTAAAGACCTTCTAATGAATTTTGGGTTAAGTGCCTGGTTTAGGTTGGCCTGCATTGGATATGTATAATGATGGGTATATATACACATTCAAACCTATTGTTTAATTATTGAAATCATTCATTTATAAAGTACTAGAGCCTATGGAAGTACCGCATGTTTTTTTCTCTTTTTCTCATTGTTATTGTCTTGTAAAAGCTTAGTCACTTCTTTCTACAAGTTTATACACACTTATTTCTATGTGGTATCAAAGCAAGTGGGACTTTCTTTCAAGGCATCTAGTTAGCGTTTTCTACGAAAACCCTAATTTTCAACATTGGCACATATCCTACAAAATTTGTAGCGATTTTTTCACAAAAGCTGGGATCCACATAAGGGAACTGCAGTCCAAATTTCAGATTTTTGTGATTGCTTTTAACCAAGTTATTACAATTTTAGGTTTTCTCATAAATCCATTCTACAAGCGACAATTTTGGAATTTATTTGATTCCTTACATTTTGAAAAGCTAAGGAAACTTCATTTGGGATATATGTTCTTTGAGTTTTTGGATTTGAGGCCAACTAGCCGACTTCATTCTGAAATTGTCAAGCAAAGGTTGGTCAAAACTGCATACTCCCACATGCCCACTTTGGCCCAATATTTGAAGTATCCTACTAATCTAACCCAAAAACTCATTTTTCAAAGTGTTGACATTTTGTTAAACAGTTGTTGTGCAAACTCATGAATTCTAATTTTCTGACTGTTGTTCTGATTTTCTGAGTTTTGTTTGATTGCTTTTGATGTTTGGTTGAGTGTTTTCAATGCCAATAACATAAAGGAAATGCATAGAATTGATATATAAATGATTACACAACATAAATTGATAAACCCACTTCCATTTATGCCATTAAATTAAAGATATAATGTCTGATTAAAATGATAGTTATGTCTGATATGAAAATTATCAGACTGTAACAGCTCTATTAAACCCAATACAAATGAAAAATTTGAATACCCAATATGCCAATAACATACCCGTTCTATGCCAGCATGAAAATACAATGTATGAAGGCTGATATGAGCATGATAACAATGGTAGAAGACTGAAATAGAATGTGAAATATGCAGCTACAGGTCTGATCGTTGTTATGGAAGTGCTGATATGAAATTGGTTGCCAAAATAGTACAACCAACAAGTAGAATGCAAATATGTGATAGTATTGACCTGGTTGAGACTCGATCTATCAATGGCTACACCTAATCTGAAAAAATATGTTGATATAATGCTGCCGCAAACTCAGATCTGCAAAATATATACTTGAAACTCATCCAATAAATCCCAAATGAAGACCCAAGGTAGGCCTTCCCCAAAGGTGAACTGGGTTCTCGTCCAATCCACGATAGCCTTTGAGAGTTTTCGTTCCCAGAAGGCTGAAGCAATGTTGAAACCCTTCTCCAGAGCTCAAACTTGCGAAGTGTTTTGTAAAAATGAGAGTAGAATGCTCAAAAAGGAGCCCAACACATTGCTTTATAATCTCTCATGGACTTTTTTAATAAAAGTCAATAAAATAATTTTCTTGAGGGTCTTTTCTCATCCAAATAAAAGGGCCACTTTTTAAAAACAACTTGAGTTGCTAGGATGGGGGCACTTTTCACTATTCACCTTATAATTTTCAGTTACTATTCACCTTTTACTATTCCATTAAAGCAAACCTTAAAATTTTCACTTTAACCCTAGATTGATCAATTGAACTCCAAACTAAAAGGCTCATAAGGTTCCCAGCTAAAGTCCACAACCCTCGGTTGGGTCCCCTAACCATTCTGCTGACCTATAGGAACCCTAATAGTAGGCCAATCTCCGCTAGTTTGAGCTGCCTAAGGAAGGGACATTACAATATTGCAAATAAGATCATCAAAGATATAAAGTCCAAGGACCATATCACCAACAAGAAGAAACACAAATGGTAGATAAGCATATTAATCTCCACAAGTGACTAAAAGCAGGTCAGTGGGACTCAAGAATACATCAGTTTACAAAATAAAGCTATCAAGCTCAGGGTACTTCTCGACGAGCAAAGAAACAAGGTGTGTATCTCGTTGTCAAGGATAAATGTTAATAATTGTCGAAGATTTGGCCATAGGTATATATATTGTCATTATCAGATTCAAGATCTCAAATAACATGTTAGTAAAGAAGGGAGGAATAAATTTCTCTTCCCACAAAGGTTATGTTGGTTCACATCTTACTCTTTGGGCTTCTTCCACTTCTCAGTCCATTGCTTTGGTTGCTAAGGGAGACCTATCAGCACTCTCTAGCATCACCGATTGTGTCATGTCAACTGTGGGACAACGCACCACATGGTAAATAAAAGAATGGTCTACAGATTTTCCCTATATGCCTTCCTAGTGGTGTCAAAGGATCTCTCTATCTTTGGCCTTTGATCAGCCTTCAAGAGTCTACTTCAAGGAGGGATGGGAGAGTTCCACCACAATATAAAACTATATGATTAGCCAACTTAAATAATGCACTTAACCTAAAATTTACTAAAATTGCCAAGTTGGCCTCCCTTGGATATATGTATTGATGTGTATACATACACATCCAAACCTCTTGTTTAATCATTGAATTCATTGATTTATAAAGTGTTAAATCCTACAAGAACTATCACATGTTCTTGTATCCTTTTTTCTCATTGTCATCACCTTATTAAAACTTAAATTCTTCACTCCTAACTCCTAAGGGTGCATATAATCTAATTTCCACGTAGTCCCCATCATGATGTTTTCAGCCCCAACCAAAACTGTCACTCATACAATATACTGCAACTTGCAGAGATAATATCTTCCATATACAGACTCAAAATGAGTTGTCACTATTTTTAAAGTACAATATTTTTTTATAGGAATCCAAATATATGTAAAAATAATCCACTTCAGACATCTTCCTTATTCTATTTCAGATGTTCTTTATCCCACTTGAATCTTAAGAGAGTCTGACATTGTGGAATCTTCATGAGAGCTGTATAGTGATTATGTTGGCTGGCTTCACTAACTTAAATGGTCTATTTTGGATGTGAGCTTAAATTTAGTAGTCAAATAAATCAAAATGTTGGGCAAATATTTGCTTTCAATGGAAATCAGCATTACTTTCTGTGATGGTTTCAAGATTCAAAATCATGAACTGTCTTTCATAAGCTCTTCTACATTAATGTTATTTGAAATTTATGAGTGTTTTGTTCCAAGGAAACAATAACAAAAATAGAAGGCATGTCTGCCATTGTTGCTTATTCAATAAATTAAAATAATGTTTTGCTTTGTAGGTTTAAATTGCTTGTCATTTCATTTTATGGCACTTTCTGGGCGTTTAAAGAGGAAGAAGTACTAACTGGCCGGTTGATTCCTCTTTTCAGATCTCTGTATAAGCATGCATTCTATGGGGCAGCTGTTTTTTAATACCCTTTAGCAATGAGAAACAAGGAATATAGCACATAGATGAATGTCATTTCAAAACAAACAGAAATATGTTAATATGTTGCCCATTCACTCCTGTCTTTTGTTTCAAAATGACTCTTGCTTGCCCATTTATATGCAGAAAGCATAACAAGTAGGTCGAGATGGTTTTTGAACGGCAAAAGAGACAAGATAGCTGTTCTGTTTGTCTTTTTTAAAGAGGATTTAAAGCTGGGCGCATTTTGTTTAAAGATTAAATTGTGATGGGCTTTAATTTTTGTTCCTTGGGATGAGAGAAAATATTTGGGGTTTGCATGTTTTTTCATCACTCTATCTCTAATCCAAATAGTGACTGCAGTAATTTTTCTGGTGGATATTGAAAGCATTGAATTTTGAAATCTTATATTTTGGCTCAATTTCAATGATTTATTGTATGTGTCATTATTGCTACAATTGTACTTTGAGGATCCTAAATCAGTAAGTATTAAGGTAATTTTCCTAGTAGGCTTCAAATTAGGAATAAATTTTGAATTAAAACATGAGCTTTTGTGTTGTTCATCTTTCAAATCAGATGCAACGATACTGCTTTTGAGCCTGTGCATTTTAAAAATTATAAAGATGGACTACAAAGGCAAGATTATTTCTTTTACTCCTGCTTACTAAATGGATTATAAGATTGACAGAAATGTTCATTTATATGCTATCTCATTGTATTTCCACACTAAAAATAGAAGACAGTTTTAAATTCTTCTGGTTGATAAGATATTTAGTTTGGAAAGTGGGAAAACATTGAGAATACTTGTGAAATTTGGGAAGAGACATGGTTATTTTCATTTTGCAAACATAATTCAGTTTTCTTGCAAGATACATGGTTATCTCTTATAAATGTTT